>JAHZNI010004240.1:0-18436 GCA_027744415.1 Seira ritae | reverse complement strand
ACGGCTGTTTAAAAATTGCTATGGCAAAAGTAGGTCCTCCTCCAATCCTTTAGTTCAGTTCAGGTACTGGAGGACTGATATGTGAAAGTGGAGCCTCTATTTTTTTGGTTCTCAGCTTAGCTGTTAAGATAGGAAAGTTCCAAAGTGGAATTGCAGTATGTTATATGCATACATAGGTACACATGTATGTACTTCGGTCAATGGGAAGCATCTTTTTCGTCCCAAGTAAAAAGGGAAATATAATGATACTAACGCTGATGGTCTTTTCAGTTCTGCGTGAGTACTTACCATTTCGCTTCTCGCTGGCAGAAATGAAAAGCTCCTAGAGCTGAATGGAAGAATCGCAAAAAAAACTGCCTCTGAGGTAGTACAATGTAGTAGTTGTCCAAGAAAAGAACTAGCATATTTTTTTTAGAATTTGATCATGCTGTGAGCAGTTATGAAGAAGGGAACGACGACGACGACGGTTGAAAGTTGAAATGCATAATGTTCTCTCGCGTTTTCCTTGGAATGACTTCTTGAACTACCTCAAACAATGTGATGTGCCCCCTTAATGGATGGGATCCTTTTTGCATGAGTACTTACATACATCCATGCACATATGTACATATTATGCATATACGTGGAAAAAGACAATTCCTGAAAAATTAAAAATCTAAAAGCAAAAAAAAATGAACATTCATTCTGTTCAATTCCATATGGAGTGAATCATCATCATGCATGAATTCTCCAGTGGCGGAATTGTAGCGATCTAACCAACCTTGCAAAAGTAGAATCAACTGAAACGGAAAAAAGGAAACGTGCTAAGGGCAAATTACTGTAAAAAATCTAATTCTGAAAGACTGAACGCAATTGGGATTTATGCTCTCCTGCTAACCATCTAATATACCATAGGTACTCCAACTTATGAAGAATTTGCGTGGCAAATTAAAATGAATTGGAAATTTGAAAAATTTTCTACACAAACAAATACGGTAAAGTTGTCGAGGAAAAAAATTCTCATTGTACGCTCTAATTCATTTTTTTTATAAAAAAAGTCCAAATGGAAAGAAATATATTTAACCTTATTTTTTTCCTATCGTGTATTTGGAGTATATTCAGGACTGTCGTCAGCATCTAGTCCTCCTTAATTTCTCCTTTCCCGAAAATGGCTTCTATGGAAAGCGATTTTTAAAGTTGGTCTATTTAATTCTTTTTTTCCTGCATATTTTTTAGTGTGGTACTGGAACAAGTTTCTCTGGCTGGAGAAGGGAGAAGCCCCCTTACTCACTTGATGATGATGAGGAGGATAGAAGTTTTTTTAGGAGAGAGCTAGGCAGTGGAAAATGAGGTTATAGAAACGATCTCTCCGAGGAAGAATCAGACGGTGCTTATGTTTATTCAAAATGCAGTAATTCAGAAAACCAGATGTTTGGTGGACTCCCCAAAGATAAAAAGTTTTTTTTGAATGTGCACACTTTACTTAAGAAGCTTTTTTATTTTCAGTTTTGCTTTTGCTTTCCAGAATACTTGACTGGAACTGGAAGTGGAAAAAAACAAAGCATCACACTACACTACATGCTATACCTTTTCCATGGCGTTGTGGTGTGATGGGCCAACTAAAAAACTCTTTTCATTTCGAATTTTTTTGCGTCTCCCCTGGTGCAGCTGATGTTCTCCTTTCACCCATCAAAATGAATTTAATAATTGGAGCGTAGACTTCTTAATTATTTTGATGCAAATGACATTTCGCTCTTGAGGGGAAAACCTCAACTTTTTCTTTAAAAAAAGATACCGTTCTTTTTTCCACATTCTTCATAGTAGATAATATGACATGATGGCGATAGCAATGTTGATGTCAACTCACAATTAAAATATTTTTTTTCTACTAAATTTTATAGAAAATAAGAAAAAAAACAACTTCATCTTTGTCACCATCTCATCTCATCTCTTCACATCTTTCGTTTTTAATAAATATTTACAGGATGGCATGGCAGTTGTTCTTGTTATGCATATTATTTAAAAAACTAAAGAATAAAAACTTTTTTTCCAGAAGAATTGTGAAAGTTGCTGGAGTAATATTTAAGATGATTTATTTTTTTTAATTCTGGTTGCGGCTCCTTTCTGATATCCAACTCTGGTAGAGGTGGAGTGGAGTGCACACACTTGTATATGCTTCATGGCGGCTCTATATTTTCAATTTGGCGTCATCAACACTCCGCTGCTGTTGAAGTTAGCTGTTTGAGATTCTCCTCTGTTCACTTCATAATGATAATGATGATTCTGAGTGATGTCTGTCCGGAAAAAGAAATCAGAGGAAGTCATCCTTTCATTCTCAATTATATCAAATTATGGAGTAACAACACCACTTTCCCCCATGCAGGGCAGCTGGAATAAATTGTTTTCTTTGGTGAAGCACGCATACATATTATCATCAGTACTATCATCATCATCATCATTGTACATAAGTCGAGAGTGAAAGTCGAGTGAGCGAGTTGATGTGTAAAAGGGGTCATAATAATTCCTCGAGAAGAGAGTTCAGCAATTTATTCCTCATGCTTGGCTTCTTCATGATGATGATGATGATGATGAGCATTTAACATTGCCAAATTACTTATCCATCCAAGCCAAGCCAAACCAGTTTTCACCACGTGCATTTCATCTAGTAGTAGCATGCATGGAAGCAAGTGGATTGTATGTAATATACGACGTAGTTAAAAACTATTCATGATTTCCTGCCTTCTTTCCATCTCTTGTGAATTCCTTGGAAAAAAAGTGGAGGAGGGTACCTTTATTATTAGCCTACTTTGTTTGATGTTACATAAACAAGGAGTATAAACTAGTGGCTTCCTTCTTCCAGCGATAGTCACGGCCACTTACTTACTTAGGCAGTCTGGATAGTTCCCCCTGTAAATAAAAGACGAGGCAGAGAGCGAATAACGAATTATATTGCAGACACCAAAACAATATCTCTTGCTCGCAGTTATTAAGATGCCTAAGTGCGTTGAACTTTCTCCGAAAATTGCATGCCTATTTAATAGCCATTTTTTTGCCTCCGTAGAACAGACGATATATCTATTTTGTCTTTCTATTCATTTATTCACAAGCAAGCAAACCTCCAAGAATGATGATATTATTACAGGAAGTTGTGTGCAAGAATGCAATAAAAGTGCGAGAGGGTTCCTCTTTCTATTGATTCCGCTGTGTTGTTTGCTGAAAATTCTGCCACACTTTCTCCCATATCCTTTGCATTAATTTCAATATAAAAGTTGTCCCATTTATTTCCCCATTCTTTTCAGAATCGTTTTTACTTGCCTTCGTTTTTATATGAATTTTAACTTTCAGCAAACATGGTATATCGTAGTGTATGGTATTGTGCCACTGCAATGTATTGTATATACTCCGTAGTAAGTTTCTAAGACTAGTGACCTAGCAAAAAAATTGCGGACGAAAGAATAAAGATTGTAAATTGTGAGCATTAGGTACCCCTTTTCTATCGAAAGATTGCTGGTTTCGAGTTTGCGTAGGGAATACTTTCATTTCCTTTCTCTTAAACAAGCCATAAATATGTAAAAGTTTGAAATAAGTGGCGAAATAGGCGAATTCTTAACTGGCTAAATTTTACCATTGGGACATGGCCTCCGAAAAACTTCGATACATTTTTTTGTCTACCAAAAATAGGCAAACAGGGTCGCAAGGTCTTTTCTTCTCATGGATTGGAAGGACATGGAAAGTCATCAAGGACTCAAGGCTTCCTTCAGTGCCACTTTCGGAATAAAAAATTATGTTATTGATAAAAATGTAACAATGCTCCTCTGAGATAGTTTCCACGTTCTCTGAATACATTTCTGTAATCAAAAGTGAAAGCAGCGGAGCCGAAGGGACTTTTTGCACACGTCCCATTGACAAAGCGTGCAATTCAAATGTTTAAGACAGCCATTGAGATTACATCTTTCTCTCAGATTCCTGCTTTTGTCTGTCCAAAAAGCAATTATGGAGGATAAGGATGAGATACAATGATCATCATCATCAGCATCTTACTTTCTGTTCTTAAGTGGAAAGAATTGAGAAATTTTTAAGATTATAAAAAAATTCATAATTACGAGATGCACAGTCACATGAGGTTGCTTGTAAATTTGTGAGGCCCCTTGGATGTATCACTTTAGGCTTCTAAAATATATTTTTGCTGATGTCTGCTACCAGTAAGCTTTTTCAGGACTCGAGTAAGCAGCATTGATGATGATGATCACTACTACGATAAGCAATACATGCACTGATGACGTTGTACTTTTCCCTTAACAAAAGGAACAATTTTTAATTAAAAACTTAATTGTAGCAGCGAGCTCTTGTCATCACACACTCTTAAGCTGGCTTATCATTGCAGAACAAAAGAAAGACAAACAAATAAGGAGATTCATTTGTCTCGAGATTATTCTTCTTCTGGTTGCATTTTCCGCTTCATAAGTCTCCTAAGGACGGTGATCGTGCTGGAAATGCTAATAAAAGTGGAATGCAATGAACACACGCATCTTCTCCTCCACACGCTACATCACGCCACGCCACAGACGTAATACAATACACACACGCAAGACAAGACTCTCAGACTGAAAATTTGTACGGTTCATTGAGCCTCCTTGAAACTGTGTGTGCATCGCCATCACCATCATCATCATCGTCATAATCGCAAATGATGTTGTTGCGCTTCAAGGGAGCAATCTATCGTAAATGATCCCTAAGCCGAGAAGCTGTTGTGTAGCTGAGCTGAACTTACTTAAAGAAAGCAAGAACAAGCCTAATCCCTTTCACAAGAAGAGATTTACCCTCGACTAGACTCGAGAGCGAAAAATCGTACAAAATGCTGCTGCCGCTGCTTTGCTCATTTTTTTCATAAATGCTAAGTACATTGCTACCTAATCCTAATGCAGCGTTTTTCAAATGCTCAATGTTCTTATTATTCGAGGAAAGAGATAATGCGGATGCACGACGAAGAGGAGGAGGCTGTGAAGATGCACTCTCGAGAAAAATATATTAAACGTCCCTGAGGACACGAAAGTATGCAAAACCGCCTAAGGAATTTTCACTGAAAATCTTGAAATCCCACAAAATTTAAAATTTAATGTTTATTCGTCCTGAACGTCACGTCAAGAGCGAGTGGCTTAAGTTTTGCTGCTTTAAGAGGGAGAAATAGTTTTGGTGAAGTTGCTTCTTCGATGGATGATATGATGATGAGTAAGCGGGATGCTGAGATTTTTTTTAGAATGTTCTCTCTCCCAGCTTTAGAAGACAAATAATTAATTTACGGGGAACTCTTCAATGGTTGCAGTTGAACATCCTATTCAATACCTCGAAGCAACCTTTATTCATGCACGAAGAGATGAGCCTCATCGCCAAAATCCAAGCTTCCCCTTCTTCTTCATCCTTTCATCTTTAACATTGGTTACGTGCTTACATCCCCAACATTGGCGTCTCGCTATAGTGGATATTTTAAATCCTAAAACCGGAGCAAACTCATTATTCCATAATATTAAATTTTTTTCGCGGTTTCACAGAAGCTTAGAAACTTCGATTATGTGGATTTTATTTTGTATTCCGAGAGCAACAGGAATCCATCAGGGGGAAATTAAAACAGACTTTAAGTACATTCCACAGTCCGCTAGTCCGCAAAAGGTTATTTCGAAAATGGAAGCGCGTTATTCGCTATTCAATGTTATTCTCGATTACATATTTAGGAGTCTGTCCTAGTCACCGTGTAACCAAAAGTGTTTTCTAGATATGTACATAATATTTTTAATTTAATGAAAATGATCTTGCATGAAACTAGTATTGTATATCCAGTATTTGTCTTTATTTGATCCTTGATCTATGTCTAATTTATTTTTGTTCACGTAGTCATTTCACATCATCAGATCAGATCAGCCACGATCACGTCAGCCATCATTCCAAGCGTCGGTAAAATTGCCCTTTACGCTTTCAAGCAGTATATTATGCATGTAGGTATTACAGATGAATGGAAACTAGAAACCCTTTTTTTCTGAACTTCAAACGCATCCATCCACCTAAAGGATAAGGTGAAAGAGGGAAATTCGAATAAATTGTAAACATCACATACATACATGTTGTTCAGAGGTCGACGAGATTTTGCCACAGGAAACTCTATCTCTCTCTCTCTACAGTCAAATACATGCATGATTTTACTACTCTTCTCTTTGAAACATAGATAAAAAAAAAGAACAAACAACTAGACCTTTCTCCTCTCTACCAAATGCAATAATATTTTGATGACGGTATGGCAGAGGCCTACATAAATACAATATACTCAACTACATAAATCCATACATAAATAGAAAAAAAATACTTATTCATGGCACGGGGGAAAGTGTTCAAATGAAACGTGTCGTTTGTGATGTGATGTGGTAAACCCTTTAACTTGCGCTTTCCCCATTATTCACACCCAACTTATGACTTTAAAAAGGGTACATACCTACTATAATATTATAATATGTGGACATGTAAACATGCTTTAAAATATATGGCGATTTATATGTACCTGGAAAAAAATATTTTCACAGTGGCATGGCGGATGGATAAGGATAAACGAAAGAATACAGAGAAAAGTTGCTTGCTGCTGCTCTGCTCCATTCATCGAGGAGAATACTAGAGGAGGGCTTCTCCTCATTTCCCATGATTTCTTCCTTCCTCCTTCCAGGCTTTTCTTCCTAGAATGGAAGTCTTCAAAGTGTAACTGTGTAATCTATCAAAGTCGTAGTTGATGTGTATGAATTTACACAGGAGTCGCATTACTCCTCAACTCTGGCTGCCTTCTAAAAATATATAATATTATGCATATGTATGTGTATGTGTAGTGTAATACTCTTGTAAACTTTGATCGCTACCTAAATGGAGCTTTCTCTCAAGAAGACTTTTTTTATCTGAAAAAACTGCTTGTTCTCCTTCCTATCTCAAGAAATTTTCGACTCGTTCCAGGAAATAATCTGGGAAATGAATATAAGCTTTTTGTAAGCATGTATGTATGTATATTCAATTTATCTTCATACTCTGTCTGAGGCGAATAATAATAAAAAAATGTTAGAGAAAGAAAGCATTACGTATTATATTATGTGGAACGTCTTATATCCAAATACATATGTATACATAGTATGTTTTGTGTGTGAAGGGCATCGTACGTACGTACCACCCACGAATTGATATTCATTTTAGATACTGTTTACGTAAATACTTTTACATTTCAAGCCTTTTCTTTCGTCCAGACTAATTCATACTTGTCAGGTATGGAATATACATTTTTTTCAGTTGACGATGAATGTTGTTGCTCCCTTACATTGGTGGCGGCAAAGAACAAAAGGAAATTATTATTTTCAAGGCCTTATTCATAAGATGTATAGTCTCCGTCTACTTTAATCAATAACTTCAGACTTTAAGGGAATGCATACATTGCTTTATAATAGGTATGTTACGCAATATAATTATTAAGAGCTGCTTCCTCCCAAGCAATTTTTCTTTTCAGTTTTCAGCCTTAGTCACTCTTCCAGGAAACCACAAAGTCATGAAGCAATTTGTGTAAGTAAATACATCATTACTACAACAAACTAGAACGTTCAGCCCAGAAAATAAAACATCGTTAAAATCTTGGCACGCTTCTATATATCTCTAAGCGGAAGCGACATCGTCTTCCCCATCTCATCTCATCAGGCAAAAAAAATATTTGTAAGCCTTTCTCTACTTTTCTTCATTATGCAAACATGATGCATCTCTCAAAATAAAGTTTGTTGTTTCATCATCATCTTGACTGACTCGACTGTGTTACTCACTCACTCAGTTTCTGGAGAAAGTGAAAAAAAGCTGTACGAGGCCGAGGCCCTACAGGATGGAAGGTACACACAAAAAATCCAAATGATTTTCTGACTAATTGCTTATCGATCTTAGTCTTTCATTCACTCACTTTCAAGTCAAGTCAACCCAAGTTAGGTTTTTTTTTCATTCTCGCTCACTCTTTCTTTCTTTTTTTGAAAGATAAATAGACCAAGGAAAAGTATTGAAATGTGTGTGTATGGTCTATATTATGTATGTGCGTACCTATAATATATTGTGGGAACTGAAAAAATAGAGAGGGAAGCGGGAAAAAATAAAAAGTCTCTTTTAAAACGTCTTCTTTAAACAATCCATCACTCATTTCTTCCATTTCCTTGTTTGTTTGGTCGGTCGGTTTTTGCTTTTTTACAAAGTCATTCATTGCCTTGATGTCTCTAAACTCTTGCATTCTCTCTCCGAGTGAGTGGAAGAACGGGAGCTATACACTGAGTACACATTGGACTTCGCATAAATGTTGGTAAACAAAACATGAGAGAGAAAAAGAATTTCAACTGGAAAACGAAATGCTAGACTAATAAGGAAATCAACATTTCAGGGGCATTTTGAGAATCATTTAGGGTTTCGTTTCTTTTGGGAAGTTTTGATTCGGATGATAGGGATATATTTAGTCCAGCCAGCGTTTGTTTGAGCCACCCCATCAAATAAAAAAAACGTTTCTTCTCAATCAGATAGTGTCAGAAGCAGCGATTACTTAGACAAATGTTTGGTAAAGGAGAGAGAAGGCTCTATGCTTTACTCTTCGAGAGGGGAAGAAGGCCGGATGACGTCAAGAAGTTTCCAAGAAACGGTAAATATGGACGCGGACGGAACGACTTGAAATGAATTATAAGGGTTGAGGGCGTAATAATATTTGCCCATCCAATTAAAAAATTTGATGTTCATTAAGTAGAATATATTTTGTTTAAATTTTTCAGAGGACACCGACTTAATGGACAGGGCTGCATGTGTACATATATAGCTTCGTTAAATTAGTACTGAGATTTGCATGCATCACATCAAAGGTGGCTTGCTTGCTTTTCATTGCAATATATTATCAATGATTTACGTTACGCCCCCAAGGAGACGACTGTGTGGAAAATAGGCTTGTCAAAAAGTCGACTGATTGATATTCCGGTGAAATTGTGTACATTCATACGCCTGTCTGGAAAGTTGAGACTCAAACGAAACGAAACCACTTGTCTTGGTCACAAATAACATTGTTTGATGTTTCATATATCCAAAGTAGTTCTGGAAACATGAAAAAGTAGTTTCAGTTCGTTTGAAGTTCACAGAAATGATATTACTTGTTGTTCTCGCTACAATAAACTTCAGTCAAACAGATATAGAGATGCATCATCATCACCACCATCAAAAAAAACCTCCAGTAAAGTGCACCGCAAAGTAAACAAAGGAGAGGGAGAGGCCCGCAAAGCTATTCTTTCTAGATTGATAACGTTCGTAAGTTAAAAATGGAATCTACATAAGTATGGTTGGTATATCTTCAAAAAGATTCCACCAAATAATCTTGGGAGGATTGCGATTTGCTAACTTGCTCATAGTAGCCATTTCTAAGGACAGGAGTGAAAATTGAAAATGTCGAAAAAAAGAATTGCAACCATTTGATGTATGTAGTATTTTATTTATATTAAAGCGATGCTTTTCAAGATCACAGTGGGATGTCAATAAGAAGCTTTTGGCATTTTTTCGCACTGCTTCGCTTCACCTTCACTTCGGAAATGTCAAAGTCGAAATTGTTAAGCTACCTTGCGTTGCGTAAGCAGGTATTGGGGAAGTAGGCACTTTCCCCAGATCATTATTAGCACATACATACAACGGGAAAGGCTAGTTTGCAGTTTGCATTGCGACATGATGGCACGTACTCCGACGCAAACGCAACGTACGCAACGCATGTAGTATGCGTTATTCAGTGACCATTAGCAAAATTACTGTATCCTGACATTTGAGTGCATCCCTGCTTTGGCAATCTGTTTACTTTCTGATGGACGAAAGTAACGCACACAGCTCTCCCAGTAGGTGGTCGCTCATTTTCATCGTACCATAATAATCACTACGACAAGTCAAAGACATTTCTGTGTATGTCCTTGGAACCGTCGTCTTCAGGGACATTTCTCTTCAAAAACAGCAATCATTTTTTGAGCACCCCGGCGGAGAATGTAATATGTACATCGGAGAAATTCTAAGGCTGATGATGAGGTACCATTGCATATGTACATACGTAACGTAGTAGGCCAGCCCAGGCCTACGCTTCACAAGTCGCTGCCTGCCTTCAATCTTCCTAATGAAGCCATAGGAAAGGGCCTGGCTAAAGCCATAAAAGCTCTCGTATCTGTACTTCCTATGCACATTTATCTTTCCCCACTTCTTCCCATCTCTCCACAATTTTTTTTCTCCACCGCTATCAGCACAAGGGACCCGTAATTGATGCATTGTATACCTCATAAATTTTCTAATGCCATTTTCCACACTAATTCCCCTGAATTAATTTTTATTTCCAGGGAAAACAACTGCATGCGCTAGACACCATAAAACAATGAAGCTCCACAAGAACATCACACATCACGCAGCATTACTTATACTAATGCCTATGGAGTGAGTGAATCGAAAGATAACAATGGAAATTCTCTCCTTCTTTCTCTTTTGCTCAATTGTGATGTGATAATAAAACGATGCTTCTTATCACAACACAACGGGAAAAAAAATTACCGACAGTTTCCCATTCACTTTCAACATCAAAAAAATACAACCATAAGAAAATGCAGAAAACTCCAAGGAAAATATAATAGAGGGCTGGTGAAAGTCATAAATATTATTTTAAGTACGACACAATGTAAGAGACATAAATCCATTGGTTTTCCCAAGTTGAGCTAGAAAAAAAGAACTCTTTTATTGTTCGACGGAGACGAATAATATCTTCGAGGCTGTAGCAGTCTAGTCCAGACTATTCTTGCTTTTTTAAAGGAACAGACCACAATACAAAAAAGCAGAAAACAACAAACTCCATCAGAGAGAAAATATCCTCGGCTCAGACAGGACTTAGATAAGGAGATTCGCTTTCTTCTTGGGAACTCAACTGTCCACTAGAAGAAAAAAAAACTCCATTCTTACCAGGCTTCTTGGAACATTTTTTTGGGGTCTAATTCCCACAGAAATATTCTGAAGGCATTTTAGTAGGCCAGGCAAATCCATGTGGTTTACTTTTATTCATGTATGTGCATGTTATTACGAAAGGTAAATACAACTTTCATTCTTTTACTATTTCTCCATTCTGACGAAAAGGAAAATACTAGAGGGCCGTTTTGACTTGCCGCGGTGCAATGGGGACGTCCTTGATACTTTTAGGATGTTCACAATCGCATAGTATGTATTTTGATTGAAGGACTCTGCACCTTCTTTCTATCCATAAGCGTGTCTAGTGTCGACGTACTTCAGTCTAGCAAAAAAAAGCAGACAATGGATAGGTAGGGAACAATGGAAGTTCATGGCTTGTTATTACCCAGCCTTCACTGCCCATCGCAAAATAAAAAAAAACTCCTTTTGTGTTGGTGCTTTTTTTCTGTAGAAGGAAGTTTGTCTTGCGGTCCTTAACTTTCTCCCATTGACTATAAAAAAAACTATCTACATTTACGCACTTGTACGTTGTCTCCTACCTCTATTCCTCCTTTGATGCTTTTATGAATACTACGGGCTCCTGCTGCAAGTCTCAAGTCTCAACTCTGGCTAGCCAGGCCAGGCCAGGCCGAGTTAGTCGGAAGTCGGAATGCAGCAAAAGAGACGCAGAATATCCATTATTGTGTACGTAGGTACACGTCTGCATTCTTTACCTCACCCGACTCACAAACATCCACTTTACTTCTTTTATTTTCATGGGACGTGGACAGTTTTTCTCAAAAAAAAAAGAATGTGGGATTATGGGAGCCACGCACGCAAAAAAAAATTGTATTGTCAAGACAAAATCAATGGGTCTGAAAGAAAGTTGTCTTTGCTTTCAAGTGCAATCTTATATGCCAATGTAGCTCTTGTTTGATGATGATGATGATCATCATCACCATCATCCCCTTATTCCAACGGGGGAGCATCTTTTTGATGATGATGCACCACCAGTGTTTCCTGATAGAGATATGCCATTGCCAGTACACCTCTTAAAAAACCTGAGTTTATTTTTTTTTTGTCTGCGAGTGCACAATTCCGCGTGTGTGAAAATCCGACTGTGAAATTGAAACCCTCCTTGGATTCGGTTCGAGTCAATGAGTTTGAATGATTATGCCTCTTTGCGCACTGAATCACGGCATCCTTTATTCCTTGTAGGTATTTCTCTACTTTGTGTAAATATTACACACTTCACGTCAATGTTACAGTTACGACTATTGCCTGCGTTTGCACTAAAAACTTGTAAAAGCGGAAGTGCATTATTAGGGCTGATTTTCTGACGCTAATGAAGTTCGCCTTGATATATACAACTCCTTTCTCTTCGGTTTGAGTTGATGATGATGATGACGATGAGACAGAACAGCTTCCTTTCTTGTTTGAATTGTGAGTCGTTCCAGCGTAGTAAGTCATGTCACTCTTTACCTTCAATTCACACTTTCTCCATTGTTATTTCTTCTCTTGCGGTTTCTCCTCTGTCACCAGAGTAAATGAAAAGGCACTAGTGCAAGCATTCGCATTACATCCGTCGTGCTATTGACTATTTTGAGTAAGCAAGCATGACAAAAAAGTAAGTACCCATCTAAGGTAAAGCAAAATCAGATGATGAGGGAAATCCAAATGCATTCAATAAGTTATCCTCTGAAATATTGATGGCTGTCCAGGGAACCAACGGATGAATGTGTCTAGACTAGACTGGAGTCTATCTCGGCATTTCAATGAAATGTCAAGTTTCTTTTTTGGAAAACGTGGCATTCAATTGAACTGGGTAGGTAATACATACATGTGAATGTGAATAGTGTCTCTTTTTCTGCTAGGCACAGCTGCAGTTTGACTGACTTCACTATAGCTTTGCTTGCATCAAATACTTCAAAAACCATTCGTGTCACTCGTAAACTTTTTTCTCTTTCTAAAAAAAAGTCTGGAATGAAATGAGTCAGAGAAAAAAAAAAGTTCTGCCATCATCATTTCCGCAAAATACCGGGATAAAGAAGAAGTTCATGAAATACGGGTTAAAGCGCTGGTGCTGGTGCTTTTTCCATTTCACGTAGGAGAATGAATGAATGTAATAAAAATGACTGAAGAAAACAATATGCTTAAATAAGCAGAATAAATATGAAATACGAGCTTTTTCTGCATTACACGAGTATTTTTTTCCCATCGCTTCACATAAACAATGCATAAAAGGAAAAGTCAGCGGCGCTGGGATTGCCAAGTACAAAGGACAAAGTCACACGTGAGCGAGCGAGCGGATGTAGATGAAGTGATACAGGCAGACTTTCTATTTTTGTTCAGAATAATTTGAAGATGATGTGATATCAAATGTGTATATTAAGTATGTATGCGTAGTAGTATTGCATTACGCAAGGATATTATTTTTTTTCTTGTGTTCACTTGCTAAAAAAAGAAACAAAAAAATATCCTTTTGAGCCTGTGAAGCTACTCAAATCAAAAAATGCAGGGACTTGGGTAGGTAGGTAAGTACATTTCATGTATAAATAGGCAAGTGAGTAGTATGTATTACGTGTACAGTTAGTGTTAGTGCGTATGCAAGACATGAAGAAAGGTGGTTGGTGATGTGATGTGATATTATTATGGTCGGAGTCTCCTCTCAAGGTTTCCTGTGGCTCCATTGTTGTGAATTAAAGCTCCGACATGACATGCATATTTCCCCGTGTTTTTGCTTATCTCGCTCCAGGCATAAATAAATAGATGACATGTGTCTCACATGAAAATGCAATTGAATGGGAAATGCCATGGCACACGGTCAGAAAGAGAAATGAGATGTGAATATGATACCTATTCACTACAGTTGCATTGCATACTTTGCTATTTTCTTGAATCTTTTTTTCAGATGTCAACAATTTTCATTCAAATTCAGTATTCAGTTCTTTTTTACGTAAAAAAACTGGGAATATTTTTCCTGTCTCGTGTTGTTGAAGGAAAAAATGGGAATGCATGCATGATTTCCTAACATTGAACCTGTAGTTTTTCCAACGGTCTTTGCTCCCCAGTGTCATTATTATTATTTTCATGGGTTTATGAAAGGAGAAGGGGAAAGTAAGTTCCATGTTTTCTATCCCATCGAAAAGTTCAAGAGCAATGGCAATGAGGGTTGCTTACCGCCGATGCTATGCCGTGACTCCTTTGTTGAGTGAATTAGGAAGTATGAAAAACAAAGTATATTATATTACTTGTTTCGTGACCTTCATGTTCATTTTGCTGGACTCCACTGTCGACTCATTTGAATTTCCACTCTGAAGTATGTAAGTAGGGAGTCCAACTCCAAAGAGAGCACCAAAGTAGTACTTACCCCACCACCACCTAATTTTATATTGATCAATTGACATATTATCTTCGCGTGTCAATGCATGTATGTATGGTGCAGGCAGTATCCAATTTATTTATGGTTTTGTTTTGTGGCTAGCGCTACCTGCAGGTTGACGCGTGCTGCCAATTTTCCCCCTAATTTTTACTTTCTCCCAACTTCAATCCTAAAATGATTCATTGATTGATACCATCTGTCTGCCTGCTTGTACGCCGCACGTATGTATGCACTGAAGGAGGTTAAGTATGCACGCGTTTTTTTCGGGATCGGAGATCATGTTGAATTATTTAATTGTCCACGTGCTCGTTCCTCCGACTACCTCCTAGTTGGGATCACGTAAGCTAGTATTTATGTGTGTGTATGCACAGATCACCGGAAGAGATAAGGAGGAAGGCATCATGGCACAAATTGAGAACCCACAAAAACATAGTTAGCAAAACCACCTACCAAAAAAAATGGAAACTATCAATTTGCTTCACTAACAAGGAGAAAACTACGTTTTTATTTCAGTGAAAGCAATGTCTTTAGCCCTACACGGTGCAAAGTTTTGCTTGTTTCGTTGAAAGGCACACAGCATGCATGGCATGATGATATGATATGAATTTGAATAGGTTCCAAACGCTCGATATCTTCTTCTTCTTCCGTATTCATAAGAAGGAAGATGATAAATACTTCAGTGCACGACAACAGTGCTGCTGCTCATGCTATATACCCTTATCAGTTCAAACCATCTCGATAAATAAATTCTTGGAATTTATTTCAACTTTCGGAGCAGATGTCCAAACATCAATGGCTTCAAAATAAATTATGAGTTGCGTTGCGTAAGCAATCTTTATTCTTTGTTCGATTGAATGTATCTGAAAAAAAAATAAAACTCGAGACTATTGAAAAAGTTTAGAAGGGGTGAATAACACGGCTTTTCCTCGAATTCTTGGCTTGGCTTGAAATCGTTGGCTTCATTTTGGTGGATCATTAAGGCCACAAAAAATATTCCTCTTTTTTAGATTTATATTTGCCATTAGTATTCAGCCCAAGTCCAATTAGATAATCTCTTCCATAATTTCAATTTCTCCTTCTCTCTCTCTCGCTCGTCGTTTCCGGTGAAAAAAAACCTCACTTGAATGGTCAATTCTCTGGTGGGATGTGGGACTACACTACTCTATCTGTGCGAAATGAAGCGTATCATTGCCGTTCGCTCTACAGATAAAAATCCAATGGGAAGGAGCAGAGTAAGTAAGCTCTGGCAGATCTAATGAAGGAGAAGTATGCCGTTTTCATTGAAAATAGTAAGTCGATTATGTTACCGATAAAGCACTTACTTTAGGGGAAAAGTCCACATAACATACACACACCAAAATTCGATTTTCAAGTAGGTTATATGTTCTTCACTGAGTGAGTAACAACTCAAAAAAGGAAAAGGGATTTTTTTTCATGGAAGCAAACCTACTCTCTCCTTCCACTTAAGTACATCATCATCATCATCGTGATCATCATCATGAATAGACAAAATGTATATAACTTGGAAAAGTCGATCCACTAAAAAAGTCTGATTCAGAGAGAAATTAAATTAAATCTGGTAAATTATATTGAAAAAGGGATTTTCACGTAGCTCTTGATCTAAATAGAAAAATGCCGTTTTCACGACCCACTGATTCCTCTTTTTTCATTCCCTTTCCCGACAAGAAAACATATTATACATAAGATGTAGTAGTGAGTCGAGTTCATTCCATACCAGATTCTCTATGATAACAGCTAGGTCACAATTGCAATCACTTCTCCAGAAAATCGGATATATAAAGTCCTGGAAATGTTAAGTGCTCTGCTCTGCTCCTTCCTAACCAACCAAACCATCCTGCGCTTGATAAATGCGTTCAGTCAGTAAGCTGACATTATTATTTTTTTTTGTTTTTTCATATGAAGTGTTACTCCATTCAAATGCATATAAGTATTATGTGGGTAGCCTTAAATGGCAAACAAGTTTCTTTTAAAAAAAACACTTCACAACACAACTTACTTATTTCCTTTTACAAAAAAAATTCGCCCATGCATTATTTTTCTCAAATAAGAAGTTTGTGAAAGAGTGAGTGAAGCCGCAATCTTTCACTGCTGCTTCTACTGCTGCTATAACTACCGCTACTGCTGCTTCCACTCAACTCTCATTGTTTTTTATTAACGATGAAAAAAGGAGAAAATCCCTGAGGAGCTTGATTTGAAAAAAGGTCGTTTTCATTTCAAGCCAACCCCAAAAAAAAAGCTTGGAGAGCTCAAGCCATTCTTCGTTTTTTAAAGCCTTATCATCTATTTGGGTAACTATGTGCCGCAATCTCTTTCTCATCTCGCCAGTCACTCTCTTCCACTTCTCAACAGTCAACAATTTTTTTTATTTCCCAGTTGCTGAAACAGAAATATGCTTCCTTATTTAGGGAAAAGAAGTAAATACATACTTAGCCATATCGCTTCCAGAAGAAGTTTGCGTATGTACCTAGTTGATGCATTGTGCGTGTGTAGTAAGTACGGATGTCTGCCTGCCTTTCCTATCGGTTTTATCTCAAACTCGCTGGGTCAAAAAACAAAGAGCTCAAGCAGAGTAGCAATATAAAGTTCTCTAGACGAGGGAAAGTCAGTGGTTTCTTAGAAAAATATATAGAGAATTCATGACGATCAAGAACACTAGTCGGGTTTCGTCCACATCTTGAAGAAGCAGGATTTATTCTAAATTCCCGCAATTGACAGTGAAAGTGAGCAGGAACGTTTTCAGTTGCTCGGCACAAAAAAAAACCACGCACGCAAATTAGAAAAAAAAATTCAATATTTTCAGAGAAATTTCTTTTCGCAGGAAATCTCTGCTTTTATACTTTATTCCAATTTTGAAGCAAAAACAATGTATGTAACATAGGTATTCCTGCGTAAAGCATAGTAGTCCCTGCAAAATTGACTTAAAATATGAAGGGAGTTTGCGTCACTGATACATAATATTGCATCCAAACACAAAAGCTTAAGCTGTTTTTTTTTGTGTTGTAGTTGAGCAACAAGATTGAATAAAGTTTCATTGCACTACAATATAATATACCAACTTATTATATTTTTTGTGTATTTTTTTCTTGAAAAAAGACTCTATTATAAAGGTATAGGCTGCCATGAAAAAGCAATAATAACGCTGTGTAGCTCCTCTCAACTTTCTATTTTGATTTTCTCATTGTTTGTTTACCCGTAAAGTAAGAAACTAAAGGGGGAAAATATGAAAAGGAAAACTTTTCTTTTTGCTTTGCATGAAGACCCTTCAATTTCCCCGGGATTCTTGAAATGAAGGAGAAGACGAAGATATGCGTAGTTATTTCCTCTCGTGAGATGAGTATGATGATGATGATGATGATGGCGATGCTCGTATTTACTGGCGTATGGAGTAAAGTGGAGTATACAGAACTACACTACCCACTTACTCACTTGGAAAAGGCTTAAAGAGTTATGCGGAAAGTTAGTTCATTTTTTTCTCTCTCTCTCCAGATGAAGAAAACGCGACCCCCTCAATGTACTCTGCTCTTGTTTATATTTTTTTCGAGATTTTTATCATCTTACTTTGCGTAAATTGGTGTTTTCAGGAATAAAAAACTTTACATCAGGGCTTATTTAGGCATGCTTGCTCGGTCGAAATGAAATGTCCTCACGAAAAGCCAAAACCACTGACTAGGTATTTTTTTCCTACTTAAACGACTACGATAGCTTGTTTATATAGCTAACTCTTGTGAAATTTGAGCAGCATTGCGTTGATATTCCTCTTCTCACTATTTACTTCTTCGACAAAAGAAGAGAAAGTCTTATCAGGAATAAAATATGACTCTAGAATTAAAAGTAAACAAGACTTTAAAGATTTGCCTATCTACCTTTTTTAAACTAAAATTTCGATTAATATTTTAGACTGAATTTTGCATGTTATTCCTTGGTAAACAGCTTGTATCATTATAACTGCTGGGATAATTGTGGAAACAACTATTTTCTTACAACAAACTCGGAGTGAAAAGCATGGCAGTGAACACAAGGAAATTGCGTAGATAATAATGTAATATTTACCTTCTAAGTGGACGGTAATTGTCGTCG
>JAHZNI010004239.1:0-17745 GCA_027744415.1 Seira ritae | reverse complement strand
CAATTACAAAATCTGCTTGTGATGTTTTCCAGTTTTTCGAGGAAGAAAATAAATCAAATCTTGTTTTAATGAATTATTTTACTGTAGTTACCCAACCAATTTCTACTACGAAAGCGCTTTACAAAAGGGAATGGATGCAGATTACCTCGATCGAGCTAAAGATCCCATAAGTGAAAAGTAGTCTGAAAAGAGTCGAATGAAATGGAAAAGAGAGCTCCCCATCATCACTATGCCCGTATCACATAACGCGAGCTCTGCTTTTTCTGCATTATCACGTGGTAAAGCCTTCAGAGTCAACTTGTCATACGTGCGTGTCATGTCACATGTCAAAATGAACTGTGAGTGAGCAGAGCTAGATCTCTATTTTTCGAGTCTTTCACTTGTCATTTGATGATTTACAGTCAAAGTAACGCAAATACCTAATTTCAATAATGTCTGTATTGCTATAATGATGCATGTATGTAGGAAAGGGAATGCATCGCTCTGTTTGATCTTCCGGTTTCTTGTGTATGAATTAACTACATTCAAGATCCGACATTTGAGCCTTTCGATTTTACTCGGAAAAAGCATTCATTAGTATTCGAGCATGCAGAGACTAATGAATCGCAAAAAGTTGAGATACCTCTAGTTTTCTAGAAAACGTTCTCCATATCCATGATGTAGGGAAGGGATGGAAGCATTCTTTGGAGTTTTTATATGTATATTGATTTCAATGTTAAAAAAAATAATTTGCAATAAAGGCGCGGAAGCCGGAAGGATAGGTGGATATACGAGAAAGTACTTTTACTTAATTACGTAGCTCGATTCATCTTTTGAAAAGGTTCCGTAAGGCGCTAAACTTTCGTATCTTCAAAAGATATCAGATATATTTATAGTTTCATATTTGCTGCCAATTCATACTTTCTTGGAAATGGTACGTGCATGAAACCAGGCCAGATATTTAATCTATTTTTGCAGCGTTTATGCCAACGACAACTTTCGTTCACATTTTGTCCATTTTTAACTGCCGCTGCCGAGGATACATACGGTTCTGTGAATTCTGGTGTCATGTTTGTGATATTCAGTCAGTCGAGAAGAGTAGCTAGTCGTGGTCCTGGGCCTGTTAAGGGATATACGTAGCTTTTGAATGTCTAGTGCCTTCCATTTTCCTGATATATTGTGACATTAATGGAATCGTATCGTCGTAGAAGCGCATGAATTCCTGAAGAAAGATAAACTAAAAGCGGAATTTTTCCCAACTCAAGCTCCGCTATTTACTTATTATGCGGCTGTCAGGTTAAAAAACAAGTTGAAATGAAACATATCGTATGTACTAGGTAGGTACGCACAGGTATGAATATATTTTTTCACCCGAATAAGTGGACGGAGGCATGTACGTACGGTGTACGGTTGACTAGCACATGAAAAAGCAGACATACATTCGTAAAATCATTTTCTTTTGAGTCGCATTGGTTGGCTGGGAGAACTCAGGAAGTGAAAGAGGCAACAATGGAGTAAGTGGTGGCGTAAGTCGCATTTTGCGAATGCTCCTTAACCCAATTTGCCATAGGTATCTTTAAGCGAAACAGTCCAGTTGAGTTCAGGCCTAGCCAAGCCACCACACCACTTCATACCACTTTTATGAAGAGAGGGAATGAAATGAAGAACAAGACTTGGTTTGACTTTTTATTATGATTATGATGAAATATAAAAAATGCAAAGAAAAATACCTGAGATTTTGTGTGTAGTCATGGTCAACTGGAAAATAATGCTATTTTCCTGAGAATGTTTTCTTCTTCTTGAGTGAAGTCGCTTGTTTTACGACGGGAAATGGGAAGAAAAGCAATGCCCAGCTTACTAAATAAAATAAGTACGTGATGAAAACGGTTTCCCCGTCATCATTGTTCTTGTCATTATCGTGATTCGAGGGAAAGGGAAATAAAATCTTTGAGAGTAAGGTTTCCACAAAAAAATTTTCAAATGTTCTTTTTCGTACTCTACTATCGCATCGAAACAAAATAAGTTTTTTTTACTCTTTGGCCAAACCAGGTACGTTTGGTCATGTTATTCGTGAATTGTGCAGTAGCTTTGCAGCATAGCTGAGCTGTTTCGTAAGATATTTTTTTTGATGTGACACGCTCATATCCGCAGTAACCATGGACACGTGGGTCATAACAAAAGGTCTACTTCATAAAATATTTGGCGAGACTGTTAGCTCACATACCTGGCCTGTCCTGGGATGGTGCTTGTATGCCGTGCCCGTGTAATCCATCTGATATTTTTTTATGGCATGGGCAGCTAAGAGAAGCATGAAATATGAAGAAAGAGAAAAGACTTGGTTTGGCTTGAGTCGCGCAGGAGTAGGAAGGAGTGTTACCTTTCTCCAAGCCACGGCGGAGAAGAAAAATAGCCCATGATGATTGCGAAATGAGTGGAAATGTCAGCTCATCACTATTACGACGAGGCGATACAAGAAAAAAAGAAGATATAATGATAGAGTGTTCCTCTTTAAAAAATGGATATAAGGAGATAATGTTTCCCCTGGAATGGCGAAGGTGACGTATGGGAACTATTTATGCATCGTGTGTGCATGTACATATGTATGTCTAGTACTGGAATCCTCCAGCGTTTATTACAGGTAGACAGGAGCCTTATTATTATTTGTTGTTGAAGAGAATAACAAGGGGGAAAGCAGGGAAAAGGGGAGGGTATAGAGATAGAGGTGGTATGCATCGCATCATGCCATATAATATGGTGGGTGGCTAGGCATCGTTCCTCCAAAATATAAAGGAATGATCTTTTCCATTTTCAGCTGCTTCACTCCCTTTTGAAAATTTTAGTTTTTGATCATCTCACTTTCTCCTCTTTTGTTTCCCGCTGGAATAAAAGTAGGCTGCTGTTGCGTCGTGAAAGTGTCATTATCTTTTCCATCAACATGATGATGACTCTTTAGCTGTGGAAGGAATCATTAGGAATTCAATGTTTGATCTTTTGTTTACTCATAAAACTCTTGCAGGGTATTCCTGGACTAGGAAACAAGGAAAAGCTCTATGCGCACTACGGCATATTATCTATTATGGTATCTGGACCAACCGACGGCACTCAGGTGTGCGACACAGTCCTGTCACAACTAATTTATTTCATTATAACCACTGAGTTCGGAAAAGAATTTGCTGAAATTCGTCAAGATCACTGGAATGGCAGATTCTGTTAAAAACTTGAGGACAAATTTAAATGACTTGATTATTCGGCATGTCAAATCAAATTTCTTTCAGAGAATTGAGTCGGCTAATGTGTTACTATGAAAACGAAAAAGTTTTTTCATGTTCAGCAAGACAGTCATTTAAATACATCAAGAGTATCTTTGTTGTCTACTGATTTGATTACCTATTCCCCTTCTTTTATCATATATTATTTTTGATCGATGACTGAAAATATTATTAAATTTTGTGTTTTGATGAAAAGAGGGGGTAAATGGTACCGCATTACCCTCTCTGTCGTATCGGTTATCACCGACATATTATGATGAGGATGATGGGTAATTTATGTCCAACCTGATCGACTATTTTTAAACAAAATGCATGTAATTTTTGTGTGTGACAGATAAAATTGAAATGGATAATTTGAATGCAGTTTTGTACAAATGTGAGGACAGCAGGAGGAGGATGACAGGAGAGGAGGAAACTTAGCATGTCACCTCTATCATTTTTTCTGTGTTTGCATATGCTGCTTTACAAGCGAAAACTATTCCGTTGGAGATAAAAGTAGGGGAAAGATAAACATTCGTTTCGTTTCTTTCATCGTCATTACGAACATGAATGAAATTGTCGTGAGAAGTGATTCTTCAAAAAAATGTGATGACGACAATGAAATAAGAATAGTAGGAGCACTAACACTAACATAATAACTATTTGAATGTCTTCAGTAGTTACTTTAAATAACTCGAAAGACTTGTCCAGACGCTTAAAGTACATAAAAAACTTCCAAATAGGTAATGGTTCATGATCGTGTCAATGCATATTTTACTTTAATACCACGCAATTTTCATTATTGAAAAGAAATCCCCTGATCTGTCAAAAAAATGATGATTATCGAGATTTTTTTTGTTTATTTTGGGCCTAAACGAAGGTACCTAGACTAATTGGGCGAGCCTAATACTGTCGGACATTTAAAGAGAAAAACTCCTCACTTGTGTTCTCCTCAGCATTCAAAAATACATAATATTATAATTGTTTACCGATTCCGATCATGCTTCATATATGAACTCCTACGAAACACGTATTTCCGTCAAACGAGCGAATAAATAGCAACAAAACCACAGAACGCTCTTATTTCTGTTCGCCATTGTTTTTATAGAGACAGATTGACGACATTAAGGGAAACATGAAGTATCGTGAAAAAAAATCACCAACAAATTATTTCGAATGGGTCGCCGTCGTGTGTTACCTAATGCAAATGGGGAAAAATACTAAAATATACGTATGCTGCTTGATGTGTGAGTTATACCCAAATGTAATACTCGAAAAATCTTACATTCATCTTAAATCAAGAGAACGGGAACAGGTAGTCCGTATTTTCCTTTAGAAAATGTCGTTTCTGCGCAATCAGAAGTACACGCTTCGAATTCGTTTCGACAAATTTTGTCTAGAAACTATAGATCCTTCCCAGGGAAACAGAATTTATGAAAATTTTCCGGTTTCAACTACATACTATATAATATGAATGTACATATTCTTCAATTTTAGTTTACTTTTTTATGAGGGAAAATGGCAGGAGGAGAAAGCTGCGAGTATTTTTTTTCCCTTGACTACATGTAATGTCGTAAGAATAAAGAAAAGACAAAATGACCAGTTTTGCAAACCTCCTTCTCTTACCTATTCTTGCTTTCTCATTCGTGAAACCTTTTCTTGTCTTGTCACAATGAGCATTACCTATGCATGAGCACGAGCCATGCCATGCTATGAAGGAAGGGTGAGCATGCGACCTGGATTGATTCGCCATTGCCATTGCTTTTTCACTTTACTATTCCTTTTTTTAGTAATAACACTGCCATTCTCCTGTTATCTCTATTAAAATGATTGAAAAAAGGAATTAAAGGCGAAATGAAAAAAGTTTTTTTTTTTGTAAAAATACAAAACCACTCTGGGTTTGGATTGAAAAAACTTAAGGAAAAAATACAAAACAGGAGAACAATACCGAAATTTTGTGGAGGGCTGAAACCGAAACGAACATTAGATTTGCATTGCTCTTTCCTCAAACTGAAGATAAAATACCTAGAATATATGGAAAGTTTCCTATAACAACATGTAGTTTAGTTCTTTTTCATGATGGCGATGATGGTGATGTTGATGATGTCGTGTTTTTGTGTGCTTGCGTTGTTGTTTGCCAATGGAACGTGGAATGTCAATAAGTTGCATGGGATACCATAAACTTCCTATGAGTATATGTATAGTTTTTTTAAAAAAAGAAGGAGTTGAATTGAAGAGGGAAGAAGAACAAGCTGCACGATATCGTTTGCATGCAAAGCCTTAAGCAAAACAAATGACAATCTAGCTAGGTATGTAGTCTACGAAATGTTTTGTTCGCTTTTCGAAGTGTTTTCGGGGAAAAGTAAAGGGCTTGTCAGGACAGACAAGAGGGGATAGGATGGGACTTGCATGCACGTGGTGGAGCGGATTGGATTGCTCTGGCCTGGTCTGACCCTGAGTCAGGTTTAAGCTCTGGTGGATTTTTAAAATATTGAATGCAAACCGCAAAGTGGTCGCTTCGTTTCTGGCATCTTATAAAACCGAGAGGAAAAGGACAAAGAGATAAATTACAGGAACGGACTTCGAATTTAATGCTTGATTGGATTGGATTGAACAAATTTAGAGATGACTCTTTGATGATAAACAAATTTGGAGATTAGGTCAACAGCTCATCACGAGAGCAAAACTATTTGTCAATGTGAGTTGACTCAGCCTCAAATGAAGAAGGTCTACTGACCGAGCACGGACGATGTTAATTTATTTTTACAGAATTCAAGGAAAACCCTGAAAGTAAAAATAGAGGTTATGAGACGACAGCTTTCGTGCAAAGATGCAATTTCAATTTTTGTCAGTGGGATCACAATCATTTGAGTTTTAAGCTCATGGACAATTATTACCTGTTTGCCATTTTTCTTCAGCTTTTTCTTTGATGTCAACGACGAGTCCATGTTGCAAACATAAAGCCCGTGCAATATAATATTAGCGAGGAGAAGTAAATTGTCAAGTGAGCCTATTACTGCTTGCCACGGCTGTTATTATGATGGAGTCAAAAAATGAATTCAATATTATGCTCATTCCTGTTTTACGCCATAAAATTTGGGAAGAGAGAATATAGTTTAGGGAGAGAAAATATACAAGCTCATCAATTTATGTATGTATAAAGAGTTCTACCCAAAAAGTGGAAGCGGTGCATTCATATTTTTTGTTTCTCATTTGCAGGTAAGGACACTCTTTGTCAGTGGGTTGCCAATGGATGCAAAGCCCAGAGAGCTGTACCTTCTATTTAGAGGCTACGGGGTAAGTCGGCACACTTTTTGACCTTTGGAATTCTTCCAACATTTTATTTAGGTAACATTGCGGTGAATTCCATTAAATCTTAATACGTTTCCTTCCGTGAATTCCAGGGTTATGAAGGGTCTCAGCTCAAAGTTACCAGTAAAAATGGGAAAACATCATCGGTAAGTGCATGGCCCTACCATCACCATTTAGCAATCCCTTCCAAGCTGGTGGGTGACACCATTTACTTCTTCATAATTAGAACTGAAAAATAATAAACTATTTTAGACGTATCTCAGCTTCTTTAATGCATGCAGACAAAGAGCAGTGATTATGCCACTTTCTGTCACGTTATAATTCACCCAAACAATTTCATGATGAATCTGGTTTTAATTGTTGGTTTTTTTCATTCTGTAGCCGGTTGGATTTGTAACTTTCAACACGAGAGCTGAAGCAGAGGCAGCAAAGCAGGTTCTACAGGTACAGCACACCATTCACAAAACATTCACCTAAAACAACCAAACAGAATAAAATATCCAAGGATAACAATACTGCTAGTAAATATAGCATTACCATCATCATGTTCATGTTAAAAACTACAAATGTTCTACTTTTCCAAGCGAATTGAATTCTTTAAGTCCCACCATTGTAATTATTAATAATGATGACTTCAATCTGCTTTTAATGAGCATATTGTGTGATGAACGGGAAAAAAGAATGCATACCGAGTGAGCCAATTTATAGACGTGAGTTTGAATTTCCCCAACCAAATGATAACACCTTACCGGTTGCGTTGCTTTCACAAAAAATATATATAAACAGTAGTAGTCACAATGTATTAACTCTTCTGAACTATTTTCACTTCCTTTTCCATTCAATTTCAAAGTAGAGTATGCAAATGAGATGGTAAAAATGTATATGTATCCGTGTCACAAGAAAACTATAATTTGTTGCAAGTGTTTTATTATATGAATGTTCTGTCATCTTGCTGTGCGTTGACTGGACGTAAGTGCAATAGTGAGTGTTCCTATACGAAGGAGCGAAGGCCTTCGTATCTTTTTTATTGTTCCTCTTTCTCCAATTGTTTGACAAAAGACTTTACCAAACAAAAAAAAACACTTCATCATCTACACACTTTTACACCTCACACATATTTACATATCCTCATGTCCACTTCTTACTTTCCTGTGATTTTTGCCGGTTTGCCTCGTGCAGACCTGCAAAATGAAGAAAACAATTTTTGCTTTGAGCTTTAGACTTTTGATTTTGTAGAAAATATCAATCAAATTAGAATGCTTTTCTGCTACCATGTCTTCCCTCGGCAAAGAAATTCTAACGTTGTCTCTTTTCTCCCCACAGCACTCGGTGGTCCTTTCTTTGCGGGCGCCCCAGATTTGTGGCCTCCACCATTGGCGTACTCTGGGGCTGCAGCAGCGGCCGCTGCAGCGGCAGCAGCAGCTGAGCTTCCAGGAGGCCTTCAAGCACCGACTTTGGTCCATCCTGCCTTACATCCTCAGGTGCCACTCCGATCCTTCTTCTGAATATCTTGTACCACTACCACTACTACTGCTACTACTACTACCTTCCACTTTTACCTCCTGCTACAAAAAAAATATTTGTTAAGACCACTGTTCTCTCGAAAAAAATATTCGTATTCGTCCATCCATCCGCATCTCATAGCAAAAAATATTATCTTAAATACCTATATTGGCATTCAATGAACTGAACTGCGACTCTTCAGAATGTTTGCATACCTAACTTGAATTCATCTGTTACCGTTACTACTACAACATCTACACCAATCATCGACGAAAACATTTGCTTCCTACTACTACTACTACTCCTCGAATCGAATCCAGAACGTCCACCTTGTAATGCTACCACGCACGCGGAAAATAAATATTTCCTCTGAATTGAAAAAAGTGCCATTGACCAACCAACCTACCAACCTCCCATATCTTAATTTTTTTCCTTGTGAGATTCTTTGTTTCATTTCATTAGTTCATTCGAGATAATATATACATTCCCTTTGCATCTTCGTCTAGAACAAAAAACAGATTCCCACTCGTTTTCACCATATCATTTCTATTTAGAAGAGAAAAAGAACGTTTTGCTCACAGACAGACTTGGTTCTCGCTCTCTCTCGATTCAAATCTATCAATGAGGAGGTCTGCCGATTCAAACTGATGAGATGGTGATGATGAGCAAAATTTTTATGGTGGACTGCTACTTTCTCTCTCTCTCGGGTCTGTTGTGTGTCCCATCATCAATCACCCACTACCTACAACGATTTACATACAGTAGGAAAACATTCCTCAAAAAATCATATTACAAAAAATAGCTTGGTTTTCTGATAAAAAGCTCACCACTTTTTAATTGTCCCATTTTACTTCGTTTTTTTTTCAATTTTCGAGGTTTTTTAAAAACAAATTTGTATTGTGTTCATTAATTATTTTGTGAACTGAGGATTTTTTTCCTCGAAATATTAATTTTTCCAATTTATCCTTTTTTGATCTGGCTTATTTTTTTATCATTAATGTCTAATTTACAAGAAAAAGCATAATGCTTCAGCTCCTCAAGCAAGTCTTTTTCCTGCAGCTGAAGAGCACACCGTATTATTTTCTCTATCTTGCCAATAATTGTAGCCATTTAGCACTCGTTGCAAATGCCATATCACTTCTACTCTCAGTGCAACTTTTTCTTAAATGTACGCGTGCTCGTGACTCGTGAGTGTGCATTGCATTGTGATTCCTTTTTTGAGAGTTTTCCATCATTAACTTATTGATTCAAGTGTCTACTAACTGCAAAGCCAAAGTATGCAAGCATTGATGATTTTATAGCACACTATTTTTTCTTGTGATGTTGGCCAAAGAAAGCAAAGTTAAAAATTGCATGTGTACTTATTTTTATTTTGTCCAATGGTCCGTGTAGCCCATACTGTAGAGCTGAAGTTGAGGATGCTGTTTATCATACACACATGAGGGCTACCAGTTTTATCTGTAGTGTTTTCGTTGAAGTTATTGTTAACCTGTCGATGATTTGGCGCTCGTAGAAAATCTTGTAGTCCCCTGTAGGACACTACGACATTTTTATCAGATTTTTAGCACAGAATAGTATCCAGGGGCTGTTAGAAAATTAAGTTTGAATTTAAGATGCATGAATGTAAGAAAGGACTCTCATGTCACAAACCCAACTAGAAAAAATCTATTAGACCAGGAAAAACGTTTGGGGCGGACTTACACAGGAATAGAAGTACTTTAGATATCTACACACAAGTTTAGTGACACTACACACACAATACAATAGATAAAACACAAGCCTGCAGCGTAGTAACAGCTTTGACAATTCAAGATCTCAATTATGACAATCCCTTGGAAATACTGTAAGCATACTTATAGGCTAGGAGCAAGTCATTTGGCAAATTTTTTTTTTACGGCAACACATTACAAAATTCATTTTTTTAAAATATACATTCCACTGACTGAATGATTTCTGTTTTTTAACGAACGGGAAGCAGGTGCAGATAAGAAGGGGTCTTTTCTATAATCTCACTGCAAAGATGCACCGTGTAGGGCTGAGAAATGGAAGTTTGGATTTCAAGTTCAATTCCAATTATTTCCGATTTTCTTTCCAATTAAATCACCATCGCAACAGCCGCTATTAAAAGAAGAACAGTCTTCTTTTATTTTTGTTTACTGAGACAGTAAGACAAAAAAATCTTTTTAACAACCACCACGACAACATTTTTTGCAACATCAAGCATCATCTCCACGAAAACACTGCCACCAACAAAACTGTTTTTTCTCTCTCTCACACCAAGCAACCACCTCTCTCTGTCTCTATATCCACCTCAAAAAATATTCAAGAACAAAAATAAACAAATCAATTGAATCAGTTGATGCCATGCCATGCCATTTACCACCATTTACTATATCTATGCCACAACGTCAACAATTTTTTAAAAATATAAATCTGTATTTTTTCCTCTGTGAAACTACTACATTTTTACTGTTGTTCTGCAAAAATATAATATGCGAAAGGAAATACTCTTTCTAAATGTTTCTTAGTTTTCAATGCAATTGTATTTAAATTACATCTAATCATAAAAAGTATTAATTTCCTTGAGTAAAATAACCTAATGATTTTTTCGTTGTCTTTTTATCATTAATTTTTAAAGACTTTTTAATAATGAACAAAAAAACTGCAGCAGTCGATATTGTATAATCACACTTCTATCTTATCCCTTCTTTCTCTTTTTCCTCTATCAAATCGCATTCTCTATTTGTTTTACTTTATATTCGTTTTTATCGTTTGTTTGTTGATTTCTGGAAATTTTGTTTCTCTTTTTCTGTTTCTCTCTCTCTTTGTCTCTTTCTCTCAATAGTTTTGAGTGCTCATGGTCTTAATATTTTTGACAGCAAGCGTTGACACTTGGGGCTCCTGCACTTCACGCCAGCATCCCTCATTTGTTGCCTTCACCATCCTTGGCATCTCCGGTGGGCTCTGCATGTTCACAGCCAGTTGGTAGTCATGCCCCATGTTCCACACTATTCGTCGCTAATTTGGGAGCCTTCATAACGGAACAAGAATTAAGAGAAATTTTTGGCAGGTAAAAACTCGCAAACAACATCAACAAGAATAACCTTAACTTTTCCTATCCTCCTCTACTCATATTTACTCCTCACATTCCTCTCAGGTAAACTTTATGAGAAGCCGCAAAGAAAAGTAATTTATCACAAAGAATTAATTTAATTCACTATTTATATTTATCTCACCGTATTCACCATTACCACCACCACCACCACCGCAGCTGAAGTGAATTCACCCCACCGCTGGCAAAAGTAGTAATCCACCTTGTTGAATTCTTACAAACAAAATATTTATCACGCCATGTCGTTGTAATAGGGGAGGCATTTCTCTAATGAAAAGTTTTTAATTGTTAGCGTAGTAGTCTCGTCAGTCAAATTTGCTCGTTTTTTGTAGTGCATTGTTTTTGTATCAGCAAAGTATTAATGTAGTATTTTTTCTCACTTGAGTACACCTACTTTGCTAACGTGTATTGCAACCGTCACATCATCGACTTTAGTAACATGTTTTGCAGAATCCAAAAGTCGAGTTTAATCCAATGAGACATGTGAACAAGAAATTAAATTAAGCACGTATTTAATATGGGGGGACTTATTTATGCCGTATTTACACTGCTCCACTCACACATCACGATTCCAAGGTATCTTGGGAATAGATTAATTTATGAAAAGAAATTTCGGTTATCAGTTCGGAGTATCGGAGTTTTTTCCGGTTATCAGTTCAAAATACGACTTGGAAGGGAAGTAGCGGACGTAACGAAAGTCTAGGAACTTTTCGAAAGTCGAGTGCATCCCTATTTCCTTTACAAAAAAGCTTTATGTTTAAGATTTGGTAGTTAATTTGATATTGAGTGGGATTTTTATATTAATCTTTTTAGACTCTTTGCACTTGCAGTTTCAAAACTATCCAAAAATGAAAATAACTTTCTGTCAAAGAAGCCATGATATGTACCTTATTTTTCCTGAGAGCCTTTACCTAGCCAAACGTAGGTCGGTTATATTTCCTTGCATCAAATCTGGTTTACATAGAGAGAATGCAATACTTTCGATGGGCGAACGACAAATCAAAATGATTTAAAGGGGTGGCATGAAAAACTAAAGCATGACATACTGGAAGGATAAATAGGTTGGCGAAAAGTCATCTTGACATGGTAACTTTCATTTAACTAATTCAACAATTGAAGCGATCAGGTCTTAGGAGTGCATTCAGAATTTTGTGGCAACGCTACTTAGTCAGAAAAAATGGACGTATTTACTTTCGAATGGGACAATTTTGAAATCTGCAGTTCAAACTTAATGTAGTGGTGGACAGATGGGTATTTTGTTGGAGCAAAATAATTTTTGAATTACTTTTCGGTGTGTCCAACTTCTGATGAGGAAACCTTGAAATAATGTTTTCATAAAAATGTTTTGTGTCTTGTGATTGTTTGCAGCTTCCCTGGTTTCAGCAGACTGCGGTTGCACACGAAAGGAGGTAGCCCAGTGGCATTTGTAGAGTACGTGGACGTCCGGTGTGCTACTCAGGCTATGGCAGCCCTTCAGGGTTCCCTTCTCCGCTATTCGGACAGGGGAGGAATTCGCATTGAATACGCAAAAACGAAAATGGCAGAAGTGAATGGACCGACTAGCGTCGTTTTGACAGCAACCAACAATGGCACTCTCAACGGACATAATCCTCAGTACAACCATGTAAATCACTTCAATGCTCTCAGCACCAGTTCCCACGATTTCAGCCCCCCTGACCATTCCAGCACCACTAGTGCAAACAACAACCCTCATTTCCATCGTTACCTGGTCAATGCTGTCTAAAAAACATTTTTGCATTCATTTTTTTGCCAGGACAAAGATACATTATATTCACTCGAACTGAAACAGGAAAATCAGAAAAAAAATCAAAACATGAGGAAATATCTTTTTGCGTTTCAAAAAAATGTTACAGATTTTTTTGCTCCAAAAAAGAAAGAACTTCTCCGACTCAAAAAATGATAAAGTTGTAGGCTCTCTCAATTCTATTGTACTTCTCTATTTTCAATTTCACACTGACACTTTTAATTAATCTTAAAAAGAATTACCTGCCCTTTCGCATTTCCTTTTTTGGCCTTCTTTATTTTTTAAAGAAAAAAATTAGAGATGCAATTTATATAGTGCACTGCAGTGCTCGTAATTTCCATGTGAAACCTCTCCAGTTGTCGTCGTAGTTGGTCCCAAAATTTTTACCTAGATGTTTTCAATTTTTTTATATATATATGCTTGTGTCAGTAAAAGTATTTATCCATTTCAAACGACACTGTTTTGAAGAATATTTGCCATTATGAAACAGTATTCTTGTATTTGCACTAGAGTTGAAATCTTGGAATGATAAAGGGGAATGCTCATATCAGTCACACGCACCTCAGCAAAAAATATATGCTAAAATATATTATAATTGTATCCTTTTTATGTATTTCACTACGCCAAGCGTTCATGAGCAAACTTTTTATTCAGAATCTACGCATTACTGCTTTCACTACTTTCTCCCGCCTACTCTCACTATCCCATTATAGATCATGTTGGTGTTGGGCATTTTCATTAACAATCTCTAATTCTGTTTTGCTTAACTAACATATCCTCCTACTTAAATAATTATTTTTGTTTATTTTTTTCACAACTACTCACACAAGTTTGTAATGTCTGTATTATTCTCTGCAGGGACTGATCAAGGAGGAGAACGGACAGTCCTAACCTCCTATCACTTGCATTTCTCAATCAAATCAACTACTGAACTGGACTATATCTTTGCATTTTGATATAATGCCCAAACATATATAAAAATGAATGAATGAACAATATTTCCTTTTTATATACAAAAAAATCTAGCTATTAATTTTACTTTCACCTCGACGAAACACAGAAATTGAGTCAATTTTTTGAGATGATGTAGTCGACCTTATCGAATCGAACAAACAAGAAATGTGGAGCTGAAGAGTGAACATGAAAAATCTGATATTACCTATTTTAAAATGCAAATATATATAAATATTTATACTTAAATATAAATATATAAGTGTAAACTGTAATGCAATATAGATACTCCTCAGTCAAGCCAGTCAGCAAAAACATTTCCTCTAGAGTGGAATGATAGAATAGTCTTACATTCTTGATTCCGTAATTTTCCGAGACAAGCTAATTTACCTGCTTTGATATCTTGTTTTCTATGTTAATCCTTATGGCGTTCAATGTGATCAATTACATTTTTCTGTTTCGGCTGCTGTGTTTGAAAATTATTATTTACAAAAGATGGGGGAAAATGTTGAGAAGATTTAGTGAGAAAAGGTGATGAAGTCGTCGTCAATTGTAAAGCAACCAAGACCAATGCATACCAAAGAGTAGTGTGTAAGGAAATATTGTTAATGTATGTAGCCTCATTATTATTAGAATTTTTTGTAAACAAACTTATTCCGGTGAAAGAAAAAGAATATTTATCCTGTACTTTAAAATGTGGGATTTGTTCTTTTCCGCCTTTTGGCAACATGGACAAGTATTTTAGTTCAATCTTAAGTAGTGAAATTTGCTACTGGTTGGGTTCAGTCCAAGCAAGTCTGAAGCTGAGTGAAAGAGGAAGGACAAAAATGGTGCAGGAGTAAATTCATAGTTTTCTCCATTTTAAAAATTCTTTGTCTACAATTCCATCATTATCATATCAGAAACAGTCATTCTTAAACAATACCATTCCTATTTGTACAAGTTAGAATTTGACGCTGAGTATGATTTATAAATAAGGAGGACAAATGCTTATCAAAGTTATATTTTAAAAGACGGCTTTAAGGAAGGAACTTTCCTTCTGCTGTTTTTGTTGTGCTGAGGGTTATCGTTAACTAATTTTCAAGAAGTAAAAGATTGACAGTGCAGTGCAGGCAGTGCAAAATAAAAGACACTTGCACGTAACAAAATGCAATGCAATGTCTAAATGACGAGTCGCGTCATAGTCGGTTCACTCAATTCAATAAAAAAAGCCTTGGAATTTTGGAAATAATGATTCCAGTGATGAAAAAATATTATAATATCTACCTTTATGTCATGTCAGAGATCACACACGGACAACACAGGAAATACATTATAAGTAGCCCAAATTTAAAAAAAAATTGTAAGATAGCAAATAATTCTTATATAATAATAATTATTAGTTTTCGTTAAACTTTTAAGAGAAAAAAGTGCTGGACAAATATGATAATACAATACATAACAGTGGTACCATTCTAGGAAAGGACATTTTTATTGCAGCAAGGTAAAGATATAAAAAAATACTAGGTGGTAGGAAATATGTAGGTAGTGGACTGCATTAGAATGGAACAAGTCGAAGAAGTCGGAGTTTAAACGAGAATTTTTTGTTCAGTTTTCTATCCAATTATTTAGGATACATACATAATTTTCTGCAGTGCAGTTGTGTAAATAAAATACATACAAATATTTAGCTTTACATATTAATACTTGTGTGCGTTGATCGATTTTAATTTGTAGAGACGCGTCTAAAACTTCACACACTTGTCGTGATTTTTTTATTTAAGCGACTTTGAAGCTCTAATGCAGAAGTAGATGCTTAGGCGATCGATGATGATACTGATAATGAGATGATCTTATATTGTCAAATTGTCATGTCAGTTTTTATCTCATGACTTTTATGAAGACAAGATAAATCATTAGGAAGGAAAGAATCGAGCTCCTAATTTTAAATGTAATGAACACTTACTTACTTAAACATATTAACTCGGTAATAATATTCAGCTTAGGAATTAAATACAACTTTAGGGATTTGTTCTAGACAAAACCTTGACTGTGTTTTAGGAAAAACATTTTTAAGTGGTGGCATGAATGTTATTCTTTCATATAGCTATGACGTGCTATTTGTAATCAAGTCAGATTGAGAGGAAAAATATATACGTACCATGTAAGGAGAAAACATTTTAAGGGGTACTCTAGATAAAAATTATACCGTTAATGTTTGCGAAAGAAGTGTTCTCTTTCAGGAAGAGTGAATGATTTTTCATGTTTTTTGAACCTGAAAAATAATGTGTGGCGTGTGTGATGTGCTAATATTATTTGAGAGAAGTACTTCTATTACAACTACAATATACTTGAACATATCATGAAGATGGATCAGCATTCTCTGCGTAACTTACGTATCTTGTAAAACGTTTTTCTGGAAATTGGACTGAAACCGAAGTAATTACGTTGTTGTATTTGCATAGGCCATCCGTCCGAAAAGAAACGTTAGGTTTGCTAAAATAAAAATAATTTTTCGGGAATTTTTCTTTCAGGAGCAAGAATGAGTTAAATTGAACCCCTTTAACATGCATAGGTACACAATGCATATTTATACAGATTTATTTCTCTTGTCCTTCATTTCCGTTATCTGAAAACTTTCGTAGAAAATGAATTAGCTATAGATACTCTGGAGTGTTTTATTAACAATTTTTTTCTATTTGTTTGATCACGACCATTCACTCACATTAAAAAATTACGCAGACAACATCACATCCTGTTTAGAGTCACCAATTTTAAAAAAAGATCATGGCATACAAAGATCAATCAATTCAATATTGATTTACCTCCATAGAAACGGTCACATGCATGATTAATTCATTACGATCACCTTTCCAGGGCAAATCAGAACATTCAGGAGTAGGAGCGAATAAAATGTAGACTACGTTTCTTCGTTTTAAAATAAATTACCTCTTTATAAATCCTTAACTTTATTGATAGTCCTAAAGTTTTTAAACTAATGAAAATGAGAGATGCCTTACACGGACAGAATATCAGAGAATAAAAAAGGACAAAGATGTTAAATTAAATGAATAGATGTATAGGTAGTAAGACAAGTGCTAATTAAGAAATCGTAATTTTGTTAGGACTTCTTTCCAAAAAAGAAAGAGAGACTCTTATGTCAAAAATTTCAGTCTGTAATTAAGTCGTGACTTCGATCGTGGCGTGATGAAACAGAAGATCTGTTGACAATTATAGTTTCCTCTGACAAAAAAATCTAACAATCTGATGATAATATATATGATCCTCTTCTACTCTTTTATACAGACAACATCTTATCTCTAGTTCTTAGCAAGAGAGTTCACCTGTTTGTGTATCTGATAAAACGGAAGCAACTTTCAGGAAGTAAAAGGAGGCTTAAGAATATGTAGAAAGTTCATTGAAGAAAAAAAATAAAAACAATAGTTTTTTTCGAGGAAATAATAAAACGCCACTGGAAATATATATATATTCGCTCAGTTTTACTACTTTTTATGCAAAAGAAATGAAAACTATAATCTATACATTCATTATTACTACTTAACTACGAATGTTGTGTAAGGATGATATTCATAAACGCATCTTATCTTGCTATTCAAAATGAAGACAAAATAATGCAGGATTGCAGGAATGATGAGAATTTCGGAGGAAATTATGAATTCAATGAAAGGAATCGACAACGAAAATGAATAACCATGATTGCCTAGATAGAAACCAATACATATCGCATTTTGTGCTAGAAATGAATTTTTTGATCACAAAATAAAACATAAACATATTAAATGGTAATATAAAGGATTTATTCTGAAGTAAATAATTATGTAATGCTTGATGAAAAAAGCTACTTTACTATGATAGGCTTCGATATTTGTCATGGA
>JAHZNI010004238.1:0-18305 GCA_027744415.1 Seira ritae | reverse complement strand
ATTATAATGTATGTCTTCGAGCGAGAGAATGATTTTTCTTTTGAATGACAAAATTGTCATTCACTGTCGCAAGCCACATGTATGTAGGTATGTACTATGTACTTAGCTCATTCACTGATTCGGGGGACATTGAAATATAATGCTTGCGATAAAAGGAATTTTTTTTTACCTTGATGACCACTAAAAAATATTCAAATTTACAATTCACGAGTTGAGCTCTCCTTTGACAATGGATATGGATAGAACTAAAAGGATTTTGAATGTTTCCCAAGAGCAAAATTTCAAAGTCCAGAATCCCCAGCATGTCAAAGTGAACTTTAATTGTCATTTGAAATATATATAATGAATGAGTGATAGAAGCAAAAAAAAATATCATCTGCCTTCGGCATAGGTATGTACAAGCATTTTAATGGCTTCAAAGAGTAATTGGCAATTACGCAATTAACTACTTACTTACTGACTTACTACTCTACTCCCGCAGGTGAATGGTGACCGTCGTCGTCGCTACCGTTTCGCCAAATGCTTTTACACGGATAATGACGATTGCATTGCCCCTGTTTTTTACCGTAAATAAATATGCATATAAAATTTTTTAAGTAGTCATATCTTCAAATGCACGAGTTTCTTTGAGGCAAAAAAAGTTATTTTGCTTGCAACTAAAAAGCTTAATAAAAAATATGCATGTTCTTTTGAAATTATGTGTTTCAAACTTGAGCTTGAGCTTCAAATAAAAAAAACTAAAAATTGACAAAAAATTACAAAGTATTAAATAGCCATATCACAATTCCTGAGACAGGATTGCATTTGCATGGATGGATGGATGAATGATGCAAGTGTAAAATTTCAGAGAGTGAATAGTGAATAGTGAATCGCCGTTCACCAGTATTAGTCAGCCAGTGAGAATGATTATTGGATTGGATGATGATTGGATGATGAGTATGAAAGTGTGAAGATTTGTTTACAACCTGCAACAAAGACGAAGCCAAGCCCGGTTCAAATATATTCCTTCTTGTCATCTGAATCATTTACTCTTCGCAGTCAGCCTCAGAAGTTCGTTGTTGTTCCTCTCCGGTTAAGGTGCACACCTTGAAAAGAAATCTTACCTTTTACTTTCTAATCATCCAAAAAATCTCTCAATTTTGAAGGTCAAAGTTTCTAATTCTCCTCGAAACCATTGAAAGATGTAAAATCATATGAGTCGAGTCCGGGTCCGGTCCGGATGTAAGGAAAACAAAAAAAGCGCATTTGAAGGACTCCGCCGGCCAAAAAAAATAAGGGAAATGCATCAAGATATTTCTTAAATGGAATTTTTTAAGACGATGAGCTACTTAAAGTTTAACAAAGGAAAAAATATATGTCCCGAATTCTGCTTATTCTTGCACTTAGCCTACTTATGTACATATACACGTACTTAAATGGAATGAACTCTTCATTTCATTCATTTGTTACTGTCACGGTGCATTGATAGTGGAACGATTAGAGATGACAATGACAAGTATATATATATTTTACATTTACTTTCAGTTTCTTTACTTAACAGACTTTCATTTAAAATATCTGCTCATGTTCATATCACCGGCTGCGTAGTTTTGCTTCCCCCTTTTTATTATTGCTTTCATTTTCTTTTCGTACATGATTTAATTTAAACTTGTGTAGTTTCCACTTAATTTTGTGTAAAAGAAAGGGATGATAATAATGTAGAAAGTAAGTGTACTGCACACTTATCTCCGCAGACGCTGCGCAGCAGATAAGTTTTGAGTAGGTGGCATATCTGCATAGTGGCATGGCACTGGCAGCTATAGTCTTTGATGTTTGTCCTCATTTGTGTTGTGCAGTGATTTTGAAAAATGAAATGCATACCTCTCAACAGCCATCTTTTTATTTCTATTTTATTGACTGAAAGAATCCTTTTCTTGTTTGCATTTCATCCCAGAAATTATCAAAGTGGGAGAGAAGGACAATTTCTTGTGATGATAAGCACTTGTAAAGGATACGGTTGGGGTGGTAAATAAAATGAAACAGAGATGTCTTTTAAATATGTTAACCATCACTATCATCAACTATCCCTATTTAAGAAAAAGGAGCAGCAGCAGCAGCAGAGATAAATATAGGATAGCAGTAGCACACAATTCATTTGTTCATCGCTTCTTGCAGGATCAAAGGTAAATTGATTGTAATGAAGTGCATTTTTACAATACCCACTTACGAAAGGAGAGAGAGAGAGAGAGAAGCGTCTGAATTCTTTCATAGTAGCTGTGAATTGGCTATATATTAGCATTATAAAAATGATTGTTCCTTGTTGTCCTGCTTCTTAAAAGAAAAAAAATCAAGGATAATAATGAGCACGAGAGCACATGTTCACTCTTCACATTTCCGTATTCTCTGGGGGTAGTGAGTAGTGATGATGATATGATAGATAGAATAGATACAAGCGTGCATACAAACAAAGTACTACTCAACTACTGAACTGACTATTATTGCTTTTGTTCTATTAGATTCACATGAATACATGAATCAATACAGCTTCAAAAGAAGTTCAGAAAAGGTAAAGCATTTATTTAATTCAATTTTCATTTCTTTGTGCCTCCTTCAACTCCAACACAAAATATAATGCTTTTCTACAGAAAATCTTCCAATTCTTTGTAATTGTAGTGATTAGTAATGCCTCAGACATGATTGTTGTACGGGTTTTCATTGATTGCTTTTTAGGTAATTCCTGTAGGGAAATGAAATACCGATCCACTCCCTACCTCACTTCTGTCTTCAGAAGCTTTTGATAGAACAAAAACTTTTGATTTTTACAGATTCAAATGATGAGGATGGCACTGTGTATTCCATTATTTCCTCTTTTTTCCAAAAAGGGAGAAAAAACGGCGTATGCCAAAATATTTTGACAAAATGAGAGTGTTTGTGCAGCATGCTGTTTAAATTCCATTTAGAAAATTCCTGTAAGCAGGGAAAATTGTGTCGAGCTCGCACTATCAACGGTCTGGGATGCATTTTACGAGGAAAAATATGTTTTCTGTTTCTATTAAAAGTGACTTTAGTCAATTGAAACTGTGGTTTTCCTATGAAAAAATAACTTGTTTTTTTTCTCGACCAAAGGAGGAACAAACATGTTAGAGGTACATAAATATAAAAATATTTTATGTTATGCTTTTCGTGGTTCGCGTTAAGATCGAAAGTTGTGGGAGGCAGGATTTTTTTTCATTTGAGCTCATCTAAACTCTAAAACCAAGCAAAATTGCATTGATGATCAATTGATCATGACTCATGATTCATTTCATGATAATAGGATGATACGGTGACGCTTTGACAAAAAAAAAACAAAGACATTTTTTGGTACATTTATACTCCTATTTATTCTCATTCCGTCATGTCAGTGCTTCCTTGTGAGCATTTTGAATTGCGGTAAAATGATGCGACCAATAATGCAGTTATACACGTGCTTGAATAAATTATCGGAAGGAGTCGCGCCTGACAGAAGCTGAGCTCAGGAGGCTCCCCAATATTTATTCTGTTGTAGAAGAATGCTTTAAATATTTTTTTTTCACACTACAAATCACTCATGCCTATTTTTGCTCATCAGTTACGGGATAATTAAAAACCGTTTTCCCAATTAATCAAAAACAAGCATCATCATATCAAACTGAAAAAAAAACACCGTTGAGTTTGGCAGCTGTACACAATGTTTCGTTTCAATTCAGACATGCACATGCACAGAGATACATATTTCCCAATTGTAATTCATCATCATCATCATCATCCACAATCCACATCCACACAGTCGAAATATCAAAAGACTCATCATCAATTTTTTTTCAGCAGCAGCGTAATAATATTTGTTTTATATGAAAATTGAAATTTGTTGTTATCGGGGAGATTACCTACGGCATTTAATAATACTCAAGTTGCAAGGTTTTTACTTCTACTTACATTAAAGAGGTGACTAAACCATGATAATGACGTTGCATAAAGAGTGTAATACCTAGGTTAATTCTCTACACCTGATATATTATATTTCTTTCCATATGAAATGAATTGCATGCATGAATCTATGTGTTTTAGTGTGTTACTCGTACAGGTTCAAAAAGATAGTAAAAATTATCGGTTTCAAAGTTGATGTTATGCCAGCCAACATAACAGATAGAGGAATGTAATATAGTATTTATTCGAGCCTATAATTTTTAAAGCTCCTGCTGCTACTGCGTGCTAAATACCTCCGATGGTGGTGAAGTGCAAGTGCCATGTAATAAGGGCTATTATGATTGCATTTCAAAGTGAGATGGTCAAGCCAAAGCAAAAGGTAAAGCCGGTGTTTTACTACATACATGAACATGAAGAAACTTTATGTAATCGAATGTGATCGAGATAATGAGAAGACTCCCATGGTTCATAGGTATGCAGTAATGAAATGAGTGACATGCAATAATATGCAATTCAATCCGAGTCCAAATCCAAGTTTTTTCTTGGTATTGAACATATATTTTTAAAAAAATTGATGATAAGGTGCTTGCAAAAGTAGTCAAGTCAAGTACATATAAAGTACTTAGTCATATTGTCTCATTCAGCAGAGCCAAAATTTTCAGAAATTTCCTTGGTCGTGGTGGTAGCAAGCCAAATAAGATGCTGTTTAATGTTCACCAAGTGTGCAGAAGAAATAATTAATTTTTATACAAAAGAACCTTAGTATGCTCTTTGTATTCTCATGTTTGTGACGACGGAGGAAGAAGTCACAGTCACCCACATTGACCTGACCCCATACTACATAATCACTTGCCAAAAATAAGTCAGACATAAATACTTATGCTGACAGAAGAGAAGGCATTGTTACAGCTTTTGACAGGTGGAGTGGAGGAGGAGATGAGTGCACACTGCATCATCAGAACACAACAGAGCTACATACATACCTCGAACAAGCGGTGCGTGTCACCATCGCCATCGACTATGTAGTTACGCTCCTTGCCTCCTTGTGCCCTGTACATAATGGAGGCTCATCGAGGGGACAAGGTATTAGCAGGCGTCGTAGAGAGATACCTGAAAACTTTTTAAGTTTCCGTTTGTTTGCAGGACCCCAAGTAATGAATAAATATTGCTTCAAATGCGTGCTGAATATTTGTAATCGTTTTCTTGGTATGTACATGGAATGTAGACAAAAAAATTATTTGAAGCTCATGGTTGTTAATGGTGACTCAAGTTGCTTGCATTTTTAAAACAAAATAATTATAAAGAGGGCAAAAAAATCGATAAAATTTTATGTAACTTAAGCTCAAGGACTAGGATTATTATACGATCATCATTGGATATATATCAGAGAATTCAATTTTAGGATAACAATAAAAGCTAACAATTCCATTAGAAATTTTTCCTCTACGTAATTCATTGATGCTCAGTCATGGAATGCTAACGACCTTGAAGTTCGGATGAAAGTCCCTCTGATCGCCAAATCAAATCTTCCGATTCCTCTATATTAACTTACCAACTTATTATTTAAATAGTTCAGTGTGGATTTTTAGTTCATCACATGGATAATAACATGTCTCATCCAATCGATGAATAAAGCCAAAGTCAGGCTAACGCAAAATTTCTCAAAAAAGTATTATTGACACGAGATATGCTTATTTCTTCAGTTTGAGCACACGTTTCCCAACCTATGAGATTTAGGAACCACGAAAAATTACATACAAAAATGTTTCGTAGGTTTCCCAGTCGTTATAATTGCTATAAACTTTAAGAAACAGTTAAAAAACATTTGAAATCTACAAAGCACGCTGTTGCTTTTAAATATTGGCCAAGAACTCTTCACTTTCGCAGTGCGATGCGATGATATAATAAGTAATTATTTCTCATTTCCCAATATTTTGAGGACTAAAGAAAAGGAACCGAAAACAATTTTTCTCACAATTGCAGAAACTCTACTCTGAGTGAGCCTCGGATAACATAATATATATAGCAGTAGGTGAAGTATACTTAGTAAATGTGAGAGATTTTTGCGAAGAAAAAGTAAGAAGATCTATCAGATAAACATCAATTTTTGCTCTCATTTTTGCAATAATGTAAAATATGGTACAGCGTACTGTGTATCCTCATGCTTGATTACTTTACATTTTTTCCTTTTGCTACAACGCCTCTATTTCCACTGAGCACATTTTTGTAATAGATTATGCAATAGGTTTTTTTCTTCAACGAGCAGACACAATCTACGAAACTGGTTTTTCCTCTTCTGAACGTCTCCTTCTGCTGCTGCCTTAATCGTATTTAGTTAAGTATTTTAAACGTAACCAACTGCCCGTTTACTGCAGATCCTGAGAAGACGCTGATAATGATAAATGTTGAGCTTTCGCACACTCCTAAAAATTCAGGCAATAATATTTGCTCAATTTTCTAATGAAAATTATTTCTTGACTATTACTAACTAAGCAAAGTCTATATTTGTTCTTGAGTGAGCTGATAGCGTAGTATTTACAATTTAACTTATTATATTATAGTTATTCTATTACGTATGCCATGTTCTTATCTCTAAGTTTTCTAATGCATATTATTACTGCAAGAAGATATTACGAGACAGCTTCCTCTCCGCTCGTTGCTTCATAGCCTCAAGCAATTTATTTTTTCGTTTGGCTAGGACTGAGTTGTTTTTGTCGCGAATCGAAGGCATAGTTTTTTTCGATAATTAAAAGTTTTCGCAAGGCCACAGGACGCTTTTCTCTTGATTGGTGGCTGTGATTAGAAACAAATTGAGAATTTCTTGAAGTTTAAGTCTCGTTCTTAGGCAGGTGCGATTTGGATTGCATCTTCAGTTTTTCTGCAGGTAATTCCTTGGAAATCTTTCATGCAAATGCCATAAATTACTTATAGATCCTGCAAGTAAGTGCGAAATCTGATCAGCATTTGCCTCACTGAAACCAGTGGGTGAAAATAAATTTGGCGAATATTGGCTACGTAAGCTTATTAGGTATGCGAATTAATGCGTCTTCAGCTTCAGCATCTTAATGCCTTCGCAGACTTCGTTGTGGTTCATTTTGTTCATTTCAGAGAAGACAAATCTATTGCATAATTCAATCCTCATTATAAAAGAAATTTTTTTACGAAGAATTATATCGCAAAACGTAAATCCCACATTTCACACAATATGCAAAAATCTACCTTCAGCTCTTAGATAATTAAGGAATACATATTATACATGATCAAACTTTCATATTTTTCAAACATCCGCCGTTTGCCACGCAAATGTAAAATGATTGCAAAAAATAAAGCAATGCGATGAAAACGAAACGTGCGAAGTTAAATGTTGCATGAAAGTTCCCCAATACAAAAAAAACTGTGTAAATGTAAACAAGATGATGTTCTCTTGAAATGTAGGGTCATGTCATCGTTGTCACTGATTTGCTTTTCTACTCAAGGTAAAAAAAATTGAACGACAATGGTGATTGGGTGATTATGATGATGATGATTCTAGCGAATTTTGTAGTTTCGCCATTTCTTTTCATCACAACAACGCGGACAACATGTATTAGCATAACACTTGGCTGAGAAAATGAAGGAGTTCGTAGATTAACATCCGATTAGGCCAAGCCATGCTTGTTTGTTGTGACGGGCTGACACCATCATGACACCGACACCATCACCATCACCATCTCCGCGTCAAAATAAATAAGCTATCTGCTTTGTTTCTGATGATGATGATGATGTTGACCAGTGCTTTCCTATTTGCCCTCGTCTCACATGTACGTAATGTACTACGTTCCGTCCCTGTTCATTCATGAAGATTTCAACATGTCAAGTGCGAGAAAGATTATATGCACCGTAAATTATTCGAAATTTCATCACATAATATGGTACTAAAGTGGCGATGACAGAACATGCTAAGCCATCGGTTGAGAAAGGTTGTAAAAAATAGTAAGTATGTACTAAGCTCTCTTCGTCTTATCATCGAGAGAGTAATATACTTATTAAATATGCATTTTTTGCAAATTAGAAACACCATCAATTATAAGTAGCTCAAGGTAAATTATGTTTCACATGCGTAAATACTAAACCAGATGCGTGTCGCCATAATACTTATGTACATCGAGTAAGTTATGTATATGTCTAATTATTTCTTATTGCCAATTATTTTTTTTCGTAGTCAAATAATGAGCCCTTCAATTTTAAGAGGTGCATCTGTGATTTTTCTTAAATGGCTTGGCTTTGGTTGATTTTGATTTTGATTGATTTCCTGTTTGGCAATGATGATCATGATCAGTATGGGATCTGAAGAGGTTTCTGTTTCATTTGTTGTTTGGTAATCTTAATTTATGTAGATAAATGTTTAATCCTGTCTATACGTAATAAAAATCAACATCCCTGACAAATTTTTGGCAGTGTTTCTGCAAGTTTTTTGCGAGTCGACTGGATATTATAAAAAACTGGAAAAATGTGAAAGTGGTAGATCAGGTTACTATATTATATTTCTTTTGTCTCTTCCAGCCACCCATCACACGCTTCTAACTTCTTTCTGAATATTTTTTAAAAGCTCTTTTTGCATCCAATCTTGAGCCCCATTTGTTCTAAACTACCTAATACTAACAAGATAATTTTTATTCAAGTTTTCCAAATGATGATGAAATGAAGTTTTTGTTAGAGCATTTCCACCAACAAAAAACTATTATCGTCATCTTCTGTTTATAATGATAATGAACTGGTTCCATTCCAGGACAAGAGGAGCAGGCTGGCTGCTATAAACTATAAATTCAATAGGCCTTTCAGTTGAAAAAGTCAATGCAAATAGTAGCTATATGCTATAACAGAAGAGCATATTTTTCCACGTAAATGGACAGAGCAAGCAAAAAATTGAAATTCAAGTTATTTGCAGATCCACGCGATTAGATACGTCTTCCCAAAAATTGTAATAATAGTTCATTTTAATCGACAAGTTTTATATGCATCGGGTACCACTGAAGCTGCTGCTATTCTTTTACTTATACCTCTGCACGTGAATAAAAAAGATGATGGCTTTTTGTGAAGAAGCGCCATCATAAAAATTAATACATAGCTCAAGGTCATCATCAATTTATGGTATCCGTTGTCAATATTACTGAAATAATAAAGATTGTTTCTTACAAGCTTTAGGTGTTTGGTAGGTATTTCTTACGCATGCCATTTTTTAATATTTTTTTTAAAATATAAAAATGGCTCAACCTCAATCCAACCTACTCAAAATCAAAATCACCCATGCCATGCCTACATAACTACCTACATATGTACGTACATATGTACATTTCTGTATGCATATCTGTAAGCTGGAAATAGCTGGATTTGCATATTCTACGCTTTAATCATGGGGACCTATAAGAAAAAATGGTGTGAATGAGGATCTGCTTGAAATCAATTCTCTGGGAAAAACCTAAATACGTTTCCAAGAAAAAGGCAGGGTGTTATTGTGTCAACAACCTAAGTAGAGGCTTAGCACAGTTACAGTTCCAGCTCCTCCATGTCATAATCATATCACTTATTATGTCATTGACAAAAAAAATGTGTTAAAAGCAATTTGCAGTAATCCGGAACATAATCGTCATTATTCTCTGCTTGACGTTCATGTTCATGGCAAATGATCCAAAACACAGATTTCCCTTAACATGATCATGATCATCATGTTATTGATGGGCTGATGACTTGTACTTATAAGATTAAAATCATAAACTTAAAAATATTTACGTTTCGCACCCATGTCATGTCATCATACCATTGAGGAGAATCAACGATTTGTTTATTTGGCTCTGGAATATCTATTAACTACCTACTTAATCCCTTGTTTATGTATAAGACGATGATAAGAGTTCATGAATCACTTCATCAATTTCATTATCATTGCTCGCATTTGCATTATCTACAAAAGTCTTAATTTATGAGTGCGGCTGCGGCGTTGCTTTGGTATTTTCTTGAATTAGGTTATGTTTTATCATTAGTTACTCATCGCGAAGCGTATTTAACAAGAATTTCTTTTTCTCTATTTCTTTTCAGGTGTTTGTTTACGATGCTCATGGATATGAAGCTGTGAAGCGGAGACTCAGCGAAACGGGATGGATACGGTAGGTTTGATGTCTTTCATTTATTTATATCCAAATTCCAAACAAAAACTTAATAGGGGTTTAAGAAATTCCAAGAACAGACTTGACTTTTCTCAGAAATTAATGTACACAAAACATAAGTACTATTAACCTAAGCGTTTTTTTTATACGCAGGTATTATAGCTTTTTAAGCGAGTAAAATCTGCGAGAAAGGAATATTCAATAGACTAAATATTTTTTTTTCTGTATAATTTACAGGTCGTCGTACATGGCGCAATTACCGTATCTCCTGCCCCTCTGGGTAAAGCACATGGGGAAAGTGATGATTTTGAATTCGAGTCCTCACACGACGCAGTCAGTTCGAGAGGCGCTCACAATCCGCTTCCTCTTCTCCGTCTACCCCAATATTTTTAAAATGCATGATAACGCCGAGCTAGTGCGTCGCATCGAGAAGTACCTTAACAACGAGCCGGATGGGCTCCTAGGACTGGAGTTGAAGACCCTAGATGTCGTATTTAGGGATCACTTAAAAAAGAAATGGTATGACGAGTCCCTCCAGCAGACCCTACAACTATGGGAAATCAATCTATGAACTCCACATTACTAATATTAAATTCTTTTTTTTGTCAATGTTGTTATATTATTCCTTATTATGGTCACACACAAATAGGGAAATCATTTTATTGAAAATTTTGTTGTTAATTATACAAAAAAAATCTAAATACATGCCTAAAGCAAAATAAAGTAAATATTTGTATGTGCAAATATTATTGTATTATGCATATTATTATATTATTATTATGTTTTTTTTGGAATTGTTTGAGGAGGCTGAAAGTGAGTCGAGTCGATCCTCAAAAAATATATATGTATGTAAATGAGTGTATTATTATCCAGTGTATAGAAAAAACTATGTGTCCTCATGTCATCATGAATGTATTATTGTATGTAAAATCTACTACACTTCAGTCTCTAATATTATTATATCTTCGTATTATTATTACATGTGCATACATGATGCAGTCTTCCGTTAAAGAAGCAGATATATAACGCCAAATTTCCTTGTTTCCTACTAGTGCTAATATAATAAAAAAAATAAATAAATCTCTTCAATAATATCTCATGATGTTATTTGTTCCATTTCATGTGATATAGTCTGATGAGAATACTTTTCAGTTGACAATAAAAATATATATATTATTATATCTTCTGTTTGCAAGCGAAATGAATGGTGAATATAAAAAAAGTCTACGGAGATTCCGATTCTTTATTGACCTTTTTGCAGTACTTACGCAAAACACTCAAAATAAACTCATACCTACCTATAATTTATACGATAACGTGATGAAGATGATGATATGATAGCACAAGCATTATAATGTGGCAGTAAAATAATCTATTATCGATCCCTTAGACATATCTCAACAAATACGGAGTGTAGTGTGATGCATAGATGAGTATAATTAAATTAATAATAAAAGAACATAAACAGAGTAGAGTATTTATGTCCACGTTGAAAAATTGAATTTTCTTGTGTGGATTCGGTTTATAATTCGTTTACTTTCCTGACTTTAATAATTTATATGTGTCTTCTAAAGCCATGCTTCTGGCTATGCTAAAATGCCTCGAATTATGTAAATGCATAGATAAAATAATTAAAAGCTTGTCAGTGTCAATAGCAAAATCGACTAGCATTTGATGGAGGCTCCCGTATTTCCTTGTTATCGTTAATATGTTATCAGCACGTAAACATTTTATGATTGGTTTGAAGACCGCTTCAGGAGATAAACGTCAGCTTATTATTTGCAAAGGAATAATCAGGAATCAGTATAGTACAGTGGAAGCGTATTTAAATCAAGTACCTAAGCATCGTTGCTGTGATTTTATGCGTGCTTATACATTCTTCAAAAAAAATGGGAACAATCGAAAAACATTTTCCATGTCTTACTTAAGTCTAGACATATTCCATTCCATAATTAACGTATTGTTATAATTGTTAGAATAGACTTGAATAATTACATTGCAAGTTCCAACTTTCATGGAGGCAGAATATGCACACAACGCAAAACAAATACAATATATTTGAATTTCAGAAAGGTATTTAACCTCGAATGTCTAAATATCAGGAGATGGAATTGTTATGCAAATGTTTGTACGCGTAACAAAAGCATTCCGGATAATAATAGAGAAGCAAAAAAAAATACTTGTCCCACTCCACTACTGTATAAGGACCGTTTCTATACCAAAAAGTACTGAGAACTTTCAATGCGGGAAGAATTACAGTAACGGATACCATCAGGATTGCGACTTCTCCGTTTCAGGAATATTTATAGTATGCAGCCGCAGCCTAATAAGAAAAGCTCTAATGAAAGCGAATAATAGTTGAAACACCGAGTTTCAAATTTTTATTCCTTTTGCTGAACCACACTGTCACGCTCCAAGTTTTCCAGCTCCAAACATGTCAACGGTTTTCTACGCAGCAATACTTTTCGCGAGGAATAAATAAATCTGGGAAGGCTCTCTCATTTACTCATTAAACACTGCACTGCAACAACGGGAAATTTCCGTCAGCTCATTTCTATACTAAAAAAAGCGAAATTGGAATTGTGTGTGTGTGTGTATTTTGTGTGTATGTGCGGGATCTCGTTATTTTTCCGTCAAGGAAATGTGAATACATAATAATATCATGTTCTTATAGTTCTTTTAGCGTTGGAACAATTAGGCCAAAAGTCATATTATGCCAAGCCAAGCCAAGCCGAGCTAGAGGGAAAAAACCTGTGTACAGAGAAAAAAACTCCTCTTCTGCTAATATTTTTTTGCGCTGTCACTACTTCTCATTCCTTCCTTGCAATTTACTCTCCATTCCGGCAACAGAAAACATGAGCTAGTATGTGAGTATATGAGTTACGTGTTGTGGCGTAACCGACCGAATGAAAGTTCCGAAAAAAAGGTCGGGAGTACAAGACTTGGGCCTTTAAGACTTCTTACCGTCGTGTCATACCTAGCTCGCTCGTCTTTTTGTCGGTATACTTGGGACTACCACTGCTAATAGTGTGTGACGTCATCCTGTCGCCGTCCTCCAAACTCCATTCGTAATAATAAGTATATGAATACCCGCTTTGCTCACTGTTGTGTTCCTTCCGTGTAACGAACACTGGTTCTGGCTGTTGAAACGTAGTGGCAGGTCTACTTACGCTGTAGTAGTAGTAGCATCTTTCATGTGTTGAGTTGCCTTTCACAATTCGCAAAAAAAAACCCTTTATTCTTCCAACTTTGGATTCCAATTTGAAACGTTGAAGGAAGAGGAGGAAAAATAGCACTCACACTCACACAGCTCTATAGTTTATAGTTACTACTACTACTTCAGTTAACCTCGTCGTCATAGTCATGAGAGGAGAAGCCGTGAAGTCGTGAACGCTGTTTCTTTCTCAACGAATCTTTAGGAGCCGTCTTCGTCACACTTCAAAATATAAATCCTCTTTTGGATCGGTCGGTCGGTCGGTCACAGGCAACCATTAAACTTTGTTGATATAATCGTCAACAACAACCAACATCACTTGCTCTTTCTTGGAGCAGAAAATACTTTTAAATTTATATTCCTCCTTTCATTCTTCTCCACTCCTCCACTCAAGCAGCAAGAGAGAGAGAGGTGAAACCGATAGTGGAAAATACAGTTCAGTAGTGCAGTGAAAAAGAAAGTAAGCCGCCCCAAAAGTATATTTGGAGTGGTATAGGAAGAGTAAAAGTTGTGATATAGATTTTACAAATTTTATTACCTGACGAGAAAAACAAAGTTTTTTTTAAATTAATTTAACGCAAATTATAATTATTTAATATTACTCGGTTCATATCGTTCACGTGACATTAAACTTTTTATTTATTGAATACGGAATACTGTGCATCATCATCATAATCAACGTCGACCATCTATCTCATAAAAAAACATTTTTCCGAGGTAGAAAACAAATTTTTGAATTATATATTTTTTCACTCTCTGAAAATTTCCAAAGGACAGATTTGAGAATATATATGGTGTAAAAATTATTTTGTGACGAAAATATCATCAGAAAGAACATTACGCCTGCGAAGGTCATTTCCTTCCGCACATATCGCTACGGTAAGCAAGAGCTAGTATTAATATATGTGTATGTAATTCATTTCGCATGGCAAAGGCATTACTTACAGTATTCATTTTAATTTGAAAACCCCCTTTTCTTTCGATTTCATTTGTATTTGATAAGGTATGCCTAAAGAATGCCTTCCCTTTTCCCCAATTGTACTCTTGCATTAGGTGCTATGCATGGAATGAAATAAAGCTGTGGTATGCATATGCGTGTAATTTAGCTTTCTAATTTATTCTAATTATGATTCCATTAACAAAGACACAGTCGCCGCCTCCCTGAAGAATCAAAAGCCGAATTCAATACAACATAAAGATGCAAACAAAGGTATGAAAGGATTATAAAATATCCATTCATTGTTTGCGAATTCAGTTGAAAAAATTCGCAGAGGCTCTGCTGTTCCTCAGAAGAGTGATTGACATCTTTGGCATTTTTAACCCAATTATGAAATACACAATAAGCTTGAAAAAAATAATAAATACGCAGGTCTCGCCCTCTCTTAAACACGTCAGCCGTCAGCATATAATTTTATATAGTAAATCTTTGCAGCATTGCAGCAGCATTGACAGTTCTCAATAAAAAGTCGGTAGCGTTGGTCACTACAAATGTCAGTATCAGTTTTTTGAGAGTATCCTCCTCAGTCAGTAGACAGACACAAGAAAGTACCGCAGGATACACCACAGAGGGTAACCCAAATAAATCATTTGAATTCCTCTTTTTTTTGTCAATCCAAATTATCGTGTCAAAAATTATCGCAATTGCTGTCCGTATTAAATATTATGCATTTTATCTTTTCGGTTTCATTGAACTCGTAGGGGAAAAGGAAAAAGATTTGCCAGTAAAAAAGCAACTACCCAGAAAGAACCAAAAAACGAGTGAGTATCATCATATCATCATTATCATTATTCGATTCGCATTTTTTTCTTTCATTCATACATACAAACCCGACCCGTACTCACTCTCGCTCACACACGTATGTATATGCATATTATACGTATTGCATGCATTCATGTTAATTCATTCACCTTGGATTCGATGTTCAACTATTTTTTTTTGCGTTTTGCTCAGCTCTGTGTTTGTAAACAAGTCATCAAATCAATATCTAACTTATTATTCCGTATTCATGTGGAACAAACACACATCATCATAGCGTAATAATAATGTGTGATGTGATACTCATTCACGCGAGAGGCATCTTCTTGTGATTTTTTTATGATGCAGTTTGAGTTTGCCAATTCAATTACGGCGATTTAGCAAAGTTTTAGTTTCACATTTTTCTAAAGGAATTTTATTAGTAAAGTTTAACTGATTGTTGTGGTTCTAATGTTCAAACGAAAAGTCCCCAAATGTAAGATTCAATAAAGATTGCATCATAAAAATAAATTATATGCCGCACGAAGCCGACTTCTGTCAAGTAGTTAAAATTATTCATTATATTTTTTTTCAATCTGTTGCAATGTATTGTTCCACGGGCATTTTGTTGTTTGTTTCTTAGTTTGTTGGTGGTCAAATATAAAAATAATAATAGTCGCATAAATATTTGTTTAAATACCTCGTTAAAATTCCATTAAACTCGGGAGACCTTCGTCACTCATTAGTAAATGGACGGATTTTCTTAGTATGTGTGGTGCAAACTCGTTGGTTGTGAAATAAAGCTTGCATTTAAAAAAAAGTGTGTCGCATAACAAAAAAGTGTTATTACTACACCTTACTTTACTTCTGCAAATTTGCCAAATTGCATTCATGTTTTTCATGTACGCTACTACTCATCCAACAAGCAAAGTTGTATTGATTGATTTTCTCATATTGGAGTTCAAGTTGGAAACTGATACAGGTGCTTAAACATTTAAATTTTATTCATAAAATATTTAAGAATCATCGACTTGGGTATATATACGGAAAGAAGTTAATTGTTCCCGTAGGACCACCCCACATTGACATTAGGTATTTGTTTGTGAATGCTCAGACATTTCACGGAATCCATACGGCTCGCTCTCTCGTCGTCGTCGGTGCGTGCGTGCTGCTGCTTGCATTGCAATTTTATTGCAGCTTCGTAGAACCGAGCGAGCGAGTAGTGTACGGTAGTGTGTACATAATCCGCTCTCGGTTTGTTTGTCAATTCTCTGGATAGGTCAAAGTGTGAGAGCACCATTATGTATACTAAAGGTCAAAGTTGTGTGCATTCAAAATGTTAGGTCTTGTATTTATCTATCTATATCTTTTCCTGTGATGATAATTTGCAAATCTTAGACAAGATTGTTCACTATTAAGTCGCATACTTTAGCATTTGAAATATTTTTTTTCTATGAATTGTGGCATACTAGTCTGCAGACTACATATATGCTAGGTAGAATACTGGCTGCTGCTGTATGACGATGACACTGTTTTCTGACACATTCTGTCTTGTCAAAACCGGTGTCCTATGTCCTCATTTACATATTTCGTCAAGCTTAGTTTGTCACAGAGTATTTAAACTATGCATGTATGTAGGCAGTATTATGTATGTATTTGCATCAGCCATCAGCCCTTCAAAGAAAACTAAGCCATTGTGTTCAAATGCGATATGCGTACGAAGATTTGCAAGTTAGCGTGGGGAAAGATACATGCCCCAGAACAGAATATTATGTTTTGACATAAAACTTGATAAGCTGTTTACTACTTGCATTTTTTATAGCGAATTGCGGTAACTTTGGTAGAATACAACGTACATTGTAGATAATCATATAATAAATAAAAAGACAAAAAAGTATTTAATTTGTGCACATATAATCATCAACATACATACATATACATACTTGAAGGACGCGCATATATGTATGTATTCGTTTAAGGCATAATACATTTAATATGGCAAAAGCATTTATTTAAAATCATCTCCGTATTCAGCATTTGTCATCGGAAACATTGTTATCACAAAGTAGTCGTTGAGTTACTTACATGTCTTGAGCGTAATCTGTATCTTTAGGTCATCTCTCATAAGGAGTAAGTTTTCTCCAAATAATTGTGCGGTAAATAAGCCTGCATTTTCTTTGATGACGATGGTGATGGTGATTGATGGGCAATGTGATATTATTCATGAAAAACTCCGGACAAATCATGTAAACGGTTATTATTGCCAGTAGGTTTGAAGTAAAATAAACTGTCAATTTACAACTCTAATCCGACATAATATATATGTATTTAAGCCATTTCAGGAGAAACTGGATAGTTTTGTGAATTGATTAGAAAAGTTTAATTCTGCATGCATTTCATGCATAGGTACACGTTCGCGATTTTAAGTCCATCCCTTCTGGTAATTTCCAGACAATTCCCGACCACGGCTTGCCTTGTTGAATATTTGTTTGTTGTAGGTTGTAGTACATATACATGCATACAAGAAGTAAAAATTCCCTTCAGAGAGCAACTCAAACCATAATATTATTCATTTTATTAAAAAGCTAACGTTGTTTACCCACAATGGCCACAATGCCATAGTCAAGGCAGCCTTTAAATTACTCATATTACGATTCGTGGAAGAGTTTCTGGAATTTTTATGCAGCAGATCAAGTATCAATGGAAAGTTAATGCGTTCAAACTTTAGTTCAGTAACCCTTCCACAATGAAAAAAAAACAATCTGAAAATACGTTGACATATTATTTAACCTCATACATTCTTTATGCACGGTACATATACATTCGTTTCTTAAAAGCCTAACCTCTTTACGATGGCGATAAACTAAACCCTTTCAATCATCTCGGTTTACAATTTACGAACAAGAGTTGAATTGTAGCAATGGTACTTGCTAAGGCTAATTGTAAGACGTGCCCGTAAATGTGGATGGAAGGAAGATCACATTATGCATTATACTCACATTAGGGAAATATGGCATCATATTATGATCGTTAATACTTCTTCAACCAGGAAGGGTTAGAGTTATAGGGGTTGTACTCTCCATTTCGCGGTAGGACCTTAAGACTAAAGCACTAAGGCATTACAAGATACCCCGTTCAGTGGAAATTTGCCGAAGTAAAATGGATGCATGTGCTTGCGTGGTCTTCAGTCTTCTTTGAGGCAGGCAGGCCCAAATAAGTAGCGTAAAACAGGACATAGGAGAACACTTAAAAATTTTCCTAATGTCATGCCTTTTCTGAGACAATT
>JAHZNI010004237.1:0-17718 GCA_027744415.1 Seira ritae | reverse complement strand
GTCTACTTTTTGCAGTACTCAATAAATCTCAATCCATTTTACACGCCTCATAACATGAACAACATTTCGAGTCATTGCTCTTCCGTTTAAAAACGGTTCCTCCCTCCCATAAGCAAGCAAGAAAAAAAATAAAAACAAAAATTGCCTTTTTTCGGAACTGAACTGAACAAAAAAAATTTGAGCCCGATGTACTGTACTAGTACCACATCTATAACCAAATGGCCTATAAATTCCTAATCTCGTTTATCATTTTTCATTCTGTTAAATTGAGTGTCGCGACGAAGACGGCACAAAAAAATGTGGGAATGGGAAAGCGTGGGATCTTCTGGAAAAAAAAGAAATTAAATTTGATTTTTTTTTCAGGGAAATCAATAAAAAAAGCCTTGCCACCTATGTAATATGTTTCAATTCCCTTTTAGGAAGGGGATGTGGGGTGTAAGTAGGTAGGGAGGGAGGGGTAACAAGTTACAGTGTGGACGTGGACACTAATGCGTCTTGTGTGTGGTTGTGGTACTCTGGTGACCTGGAAGGAAGGAAGTAGATTGTACTTAGCTTCTTGGTATAAAAAAATAGGAGATTAAAATGAAGACGGAAGAATCTCTGGAGAAATCATTGATACTATTTTCCTCCATGAATTTGCATAATATTCAAGAGAGGACAAGAGGAAAAAAAGAAGACCAGTGGAGAAAAAAAGGTTTTTTTTCTCTTGCCCGTACTTACTTCCTGCCTTCTTGTTCTTAGTTTCCCAGAGGACTATCATAAATCATCCATTTTCTTCCTTTCTCTCTGCCTCTCTCCTTCGTTTACGGAGGAGAAGGAGGAGGAGGAGGAAGAACATGAAGAACAATTAGAGTGGATAAAAATATATAATACCCCGCGTGGAGTGTATGAGAAAGTCGCAGTCGTGGTGGTGGTTGGTGGGTACAAGAAAAAAAATTCTTCTTCTCCAGCTTCACTCTACTTACTTATTAGGATCGCGCTGAACGGAGTACTTAGATATTTATGTGTTTGTTTTGTTAGTTGTTCTGTCCGTACGTCCGTCTGTCCGCGCGATAACTTTTGAATGATACCTATTCAAAATTCACATTCCATTACTGTGTGTTGGCCTAGGATTTTTAAAGAAAAATACTAAAGTTCATTAATGGTTGAAACGAAATTAGTTATCCCCTTTGACCGTTAGAGACCGTTAAAATTCCCAACATTGTGAAAATTGAGCAAGGCAAGCTAAAATGAATTTTTGTAACCTCATGAATTAATTGGATTTACCAAAATTGAGCTCATTAGGTGTCACAGTCTATTAGATTTCGTTAGAACTTTCAAAATTTCAAAAAATATTTTTCTATTCTTTTTGTTATTTTATGACTATGATAAGAGTGTGCTTAAAGATGAAAATTTAAGATAAGATAATTTTTGCAATGTTGCATAATTTAGAGAGCATATTTCTCTTTCCTGTTGACCAAATTTAGACAGATTTAAATTTCATCCTCATGAAAATTATAGCATTTCCCAATGATTTCACCTGATCCTCTTTACAATTTCTAGAAAGTTTATTTTGTATAAAAATATATATGCATATCACAAATTCATTTTTCCTCCAAAAAAGAAACGAGAAAGTTGTTAGTAATGTTTAGCTAGAAGAGGAGCACAAAAATTGTGCAGGACTTTCATGGAGGCAAATCACCTCTGTGGCTTGTGAGAATCACTTGATGGATAAATTATGCATCAGTGTGTAGCCGGAGTTTCTTCCGAAAATTGAAGTTTGCTCTAGTGCAAAAAACTCTCTCTCTCTCTCTCAAAAACCATTATTCCACTTCCACATCCACGCAAAAGATCTCACATCACATCTAACACTGTCTCTGTTGCTTCTTCTTCTTCTTCCACTTCCTCCTTCTCCCCATTTGAATATATTTTTCCCATCCCCATCTCATCTTGTCATTCCCTTTGTCTTCGTTGTCGTTGGTCTTGGTCGTTGTCCGTTACATATTTCTAAAGTGAAAATCCTGTTACCATCTTATTCCACCATTTCATGCATTTCACCTTGGAAAAATATCCTCGCGGACTAAAACAACATTACTAAAAAATTTTTTCTTCAAAGTTTTTTAAAAAACATTATTTTTCCCCTTTTTTCAGGGGGAAAAACTCCTCTTACGCAGTTAGAGCTTCAGCGAATCCGATTTTTCTCCTGCCAAACTACATGGCATGATGAGGCATGTCGCAACTTTTCATGGTGTCACGATGAAATGTTATATGTATTTTTTTTGCTCATGCTCATGCTCATGTCCCCATTTGGCTTCTCACTCTGTCGTGACTCCATCCCCGCATTTTGGGGATGAAGACACATGTGTTTCCGCTCACATAATGTGCTTTGCAATGATAATAATAATAAAAAAGAGGTTATTTAACACGGAGAAAATCACACAAAAAATATTCGCAGCAGTCAAGTTAGATAGTATGAATATTTTTTTAGCACGGCACTCGGCAGCAGCGGCAGCGCTCTACATGTATCTGTTGACCTGCTCTCGTAATAATAATGATTATAGTGATCATGATCATAGTCTTCCTCACGCCACGCCATGCCAAGCCATTCTAGGGCTGGAATATAAAAAAAAAGAAAATTTTCAAATGAAATATTGCCAAAGTCATCAACATCAGTCATGTCAGGAGAGGAAAGAGGAGAAACGACGAGAGATCTAGAGCGAGAGCTTTTGGAGAAAATATATTATATTATAACATGTTGGTTTATGAGATCGTTTAACTTTCCTAAAGAAAAAAAAATATTTTTATGTGAAATTTTTTTTCTGCCTTACCCGACCCCTATATGTGTGCCCATGCCCATAGATACTCTCTTTCTCATCTTGTTTGGAATCATTGCAAAAAATGGCGACGGAGATGCGATGATGACGATGATAAAGCATGGAAAATGGGTGTTGTTGAGCAAGTGGCAACTGTGCCACCAAGAAAAAAAGTTGGATGTTGGATGAGATGTGATCATGGAGATCATCATCATCATTGTGATATCACACGGTGATAAAATTATATTCTGCCAAAAAAATATGTGTGAAATGGATACCTACATTCCTTTTCATAGCTTATTCTGCAAAGTTTGGAAAAGGAGTTTTTAATATTATTTATTTTAAATTTCTGGATAAAAATCTGGAGCTGTAAGCAATGGAAAAAACTTTCCCTGACTTGGCCTGGTCAATGCATCGGAAGAAATGGAATGGCATGTCAAGAGGAATATCAAATCTGGAGAAAGTAACTTATTTATTTCCGGAGAAAGTACAAAGAATGTACATAATATCATATTATATTGCAAACAAATTTTCCAGATCTCTATCAAAAACATTTTTTCTTGTCATCATTACTCCTCCAGGAGAGGAGAAAGCCAAAGCCAATCCAGTATCCGTCCAATCTACATTCATAATATTTTTTTTCCTTTTAGAAAAAAATATTCTATTACCTATACTGCGTTATAACAAGTTTTTTTTTGGATTGGAGCAAGTTGGCTTTTTGGGGAAAAAATACTCACATTTTATTTCTTCTCTTTTAAAAGGAGGAAGAAGGATAGGGATGATCATGATCACGAGAGAAAGATTTTGGAAGGAGAAAAATGGAGAAAATGGGGAGATGAATGGATGAGATGAGCTATCCATTACGTTCATCATATATCACTGCACTGGTGTACTTGTACTTGTACACTGCATTCAACTTAGTCAGCAAAAAACTATATTTATGTAGCAGTAGTAGTAGCAGCAGCAGTAGCAACAATGCCTGAACTAAGACTAAATTCAGCTCAGCTCTGGGGAAGGTTGTTACATGACAGCCAGGACAGACACGGTTTCTTCAAATGTAAACACGTATAAAAAATTTTTTTCTCCTCAAGAACAGAATCCATCGACATTTCGGCGACGCTTTCCGCCACCACGCCACGCCACGCCACATCAGGAAAAATATATATCGTCCACGACAAAAACGAAAGGTCTATCTCAAAAATCACTCAAGAATGCAAAAACGATGTCAAAAATTTCACAAAGAAGTGAAAGCATTTTAGCAAAAATTCTAGTTATTGTCCAAGAATGCAAAACTAGATTTGGAAAAAGTACCCAGGAATGAAAAAACAGCATCTCATTGTGGCGATAAATGTGATTTTCATGCATGCAAACCACCCAAAATATGATGCTGGTTTTCTTAATTCGTGGAAAATTTTTTTTTCTTGACCAAAATCTTGACACTGGTCTTGCATCCTTGGGGATTTTTTTTGACACTGTTTATGCAATTTTGTTTTCTTTTTGAGACGCTGCTTTTGTTTTCTACATCGACGATTTGTTATTCTGGAGAAGGAATAATTAAGAATTTCATTCTTGGACAAAATCTACACACTGACTTTTTTATTCTCTGTGATTTTTTTTCTTGGGTGTTTTCGAAATGCTTCCTTTGTTTTCTAGGCAGACGATATGTATATTCTGGAGGAGGAAGAAGAAGCAAGTAGGTTGTAGGTTTATGGCGTTGCGTTTGGCGAAGTTAAGGCTCAGGCTTTGAGAGAAAGATTGCAAAAAATAAGACATAGATCGCTTTAAGAAATATTAGGGGAGCGTGGAGTGGAGTTAAAAAGCTTTCCAATGCTTGGCCATAGATTTTCCTTGGAAACACATTATTCTTCCATTGCTGTCTCGCTCTCAGGGAAAATTCTTCCCAAGACACATGTGAATGTGTGAGCACAAGACAAGAGTAACGCGTTCCCTCCACTGACATACATTAGTTTAGTCAGTCAAATGGAGTAGTAACGGAGGAAAAAAAGCTCTCCAAAAAATATATATAATATTGTGTATAAAAATGTTTCCAAAAGAGAAAAAGGCCATTTTCTTTTCGATGAAGCAATGAATTCGAGAAAAGGCTCTGTAAAGAGCAAATGGATGGATTGATGGATAGCATGAGCAAAGTGGAATCACATGGAACATGGAACCCTGTTCAAGTAAATATCTCGGCTGGCTCCTGAACACTGAAAAACCTGAAAGGAAAAAAATAGATAGATTCATTTCCCGTTTATATTTTTTTCTTCTTCTCCTCTTCATCTCGAGAAATAGGAAAATGCTTCTTTGGTAGGGAATACATAAAAGAATATGTATTTTTTCTAAACCTTTGTTACTATTCCTACTTCCGTTTTGACAGGAGCAGGAGCCAATGCAAATGCAAATGGGAAAGACGTTTGAGGGAGTTCAGAGAGGCCATATAGCCATCTTAGTTGTTTTCTTAATATCCGCAATTTTTTATTATAAATTTGTATTTCTGTAAACTGTGGCAACTTAAAAAGTAGTACAGATGGAAAATTAAGGGAAGAAAATAAATTAACAGAAAATTAAGCCAAATTGTCTCAAAAAGCATTAAAATATCCTAATTCTCTTCAAGAATTCCAAACAATCCCCAAAAATGGTGGTAAATCAATAAAAATGGAAAGTGAATTGACCTGAATTTATTTTTGTAAATATAAATTTTATCCCGAAATACCTATTCTATTTGGAATCAATTGAAACCGTAAAAAATCTAATAAAAATTCCGTTTTCCAGCTTCTTTTAATAGGGTTCACTTTTACTCCACTCAACCCGATTCTTTGTAATACGTTCCGTTATATTATGTTCAATTCAATTCCTATTTATTTTTTTCCCAGATTCCTCCGTCCTGTACATTCCATTCCATTCCTTTCGATATTGATACGAAAGAGCAATTTTTTTTGCATCGTATGTATTTATTGTGTACGTGTCTTCATCTTCCTGAAAAAAATACTTATTCGCTGGAAAGAGGGATGCTGAAAAAAAAATATTTTCCAGAGAGAAAGTGAGTTTTTTTACTGCATGTTTGGTTACTTGTAAAAGAGGCATGAAGATAAAAAATACGCAATAAAGTACACAACACACACACACACACATCTACAAAATATTTTTTCTACAATGTACATACTTAAGTGTGTGCATTTACGTAAGTAGTCCGGCACAGTCCAGTAGATAGGATACAGAATAGGAGAAATCGGAAAATGGTCGATTAGATTCGTTCCGTTGTTGTTCACTGGCATGGCATGGCATGGCATGGCATGGACTTTCTCTTAGCTTGGCTTGACTCACTCTTTCTTCCTCGTCCACGCTTCGATCCACTTTGGAAGTCCAGAGAAGAAAATTTTTTTTTCTCGAGGAATGTGCAGCTGAGCTGAGCAATGGTGTATGTATGTATGTATTCCTCCGAAAAAAATGCTGTGTATGTATTTTTTTTGAAGAGGTAAAATAAATGGTAAAAAAATAAATTATGGGGAAGATGCTCTTCAGGGCATCTATATTCCCATTAGTTTTCATTCATCTACCACTACTACCTAAATACACTAAAAACCATTGAAATGTAGCGTATCTCTTGCAGAAAATGCTTCTTGCTTTCACTTTCGCCATTTTTTCTGTCGTTGTCGTTGTTGCTGCTGTCGCTATGTGCACTACTGAGTGAACATTGCATTGCATGCATTACATGTTACCCCGATGACTGTTTCACATTCTGAAGAGTATCTCTATATATTTTTTGAAAATGGTTATAGTGCCTTTATTGTGCACTTCATTTAGCCTAGATATTCCAGAGGTGGAGAAATGCAACTGAAAAAATTACACGTCTTGGTCTTGGTCCATTCCAGCCAACGGAGGAAAATCTATGAAAGCCGAAAGCATTTCACAATTTTTTTCATGCCCATGTATCATCATCATCATCATCATCTCAATAGCGATCATAGTCGTCGCCATCGCCATTGCCGTCGTCTTCTAAGTCATCATCATCATCCTCCTCAATAGGAATTTTTTCTCGTAAAAAAGTATCTATCTATTCTGCGCTGCAAGAGTAGATGGGAAAGAATTTTTTTCGGTTGTGCTCCTGTCGTGTCGTGTCGTCCAAGAAAAATAGGGAAAGGGGAGAAACTATCAATCTCAGTCATGAATTCGTTTTTCATACTTTTTTTCTCTCTTTCATGCATGCATACCTAAGCATAACAGAGGCATGTGAATTGTGAAGTGAAGAGGTAATGGTGGTGGTGTACAATATCCTATCCTGAAGAAAAAATTATTAATATGGAAATTTTCCTTGTAATTCGACATCGACAAGCCTTTGATATTTTTTCCTCTATTATCCCATCACATCTAAATTAAAATGTAATGTATAGCAAGGTCAATTGGAACTAATTTAAAGCTGAGTTGAATGACATGATGAATATACTGGCACCGGCCAGACGTTGACGACCAAGATGATGATGATGATTTGATAGGCAAGTAGAGTTGGTAGAGGTGGAAAAAGAAAATAGTGAATGGTTGGACTCAAACCACAAAAGTTTAGGTATATTTCTCCAAGTAATTCACAAAACAAGCTCGTTAGTATTCCACTCTCCTGGCCGTTTAGTTTCCGGTCCTACTAGGCCGTATACTAGGCACTAAATACATTATAAAATAGGGGGAAAGCTAGAGGAGTTCTTCGTAGTTAGGAGGGAAAAAAGCAATTGGCTTGATTGACATTTATTTCAAAGTTTGAAAAGAGAAGAAAACTCCTGACTAACTGTAACTAATTTGTCTATTATTTGTTTGTACGTGTGTGTGTGTGTGTGGTAGTGGTGAGTCCATTAGCTCTCTTGTCCTTTCTTTTCCCTCCTCGCCTCGTGCTCAAGCTCTAGCTCGTGCATTGTTTCCCAATACAAATAATAGCAGGAAAAATTGCAATCTCATTTTCTTCACTCGCTCGCTTGCTCCCTCTTTCTCCTTGTCCCTAGCTTTCATTTCCAAACTTATTTTCTATTTTTTCGGAGAAAGTTGATTACCATTCAAATCATTTTCTACCACTACTTTACTCGGAACAATAACGTTTGTAAAAAAAACTACCTTCCCTAAAGAGCAGACAGACTACAGTATAAAAAATGCAAATAATTTTATGCATATGTATATAATATATTTTGGCACATGTTTACGACAGAGATGGCAGTGGGTAAAAGATGCTGTTTTTGACCACCCGTTTCAATACATATTAAAACGGGTTTTATTTTTTAAGATTTGTTTTTGTCCTGGGTTAAAAGCTGTACGGCTATCATTTACTTGAAATGGTAAAATATAGCCCGTTTTTGCCCACTGGGTTTGGATAAAAATGGGTAGAACCGTTTTTACCCACCCACCCACTAGTTATTAAAACCCTGGGTTTTACCAATCTCTGGTTTACGACGACGAAGCGATGCCGTGATAGAGTTGTCTAATATTTCAAAAACTCTCTCATTTCTCGCTTTTCCGTACGCATGTAAACTGTAAACGTAGTGAAATTTATGAATGCAGAGGCTTTTTAATTTTTCACGGGTTTGAATTGTGAATTGTGAGGTGGTTTGGTTTCGTGATGGGGTTTCTTCTCTTCTCCGCACAATCAAGTGAAAGTTTGCAATGCAAAACGGTTTGCTTTGCATGTGATGTGATGTGCGTTCCCGTATTACATTACTATTTACCACGAAAACATGATGATGATGATGATGATGATGGCGGACAGGTGCGTGTATGATATTATTATGCAGAAACACACACACATACACACACTTACACTTTCTTTCTTTTTCTTCCATTTTTTCCTCTGCGTTTTTTTCGCCATTTTAAAAATACATTAGAACTACGGGAGTAAAAGGAGGAAAGTAAAAGCTTTTTCTTCTTCGATCATCGTTGTCGTCGTCATCATCATCATCACCATCACCATCATGATCATTTTCCCTACTGATGCATTTGCGATTTGCTACTAGTCCTGTTATCCTAGGTATATTCGTCATATTACTTTCTCCTAAAAGCGGAAGAGCATATGTATATATTTGTCCATGGAGGAGGATAATATTGCGTTTTTTTCTGGAAAGGTGAAAAAGCTTCAGTGGTAATAATGGCAACACACACGCATTTCCCCCAAGACCAGCTATACCAACTACCACATGATATGCTATCTTCTGCCTAGTTGTAGCAGCTTTTTTGGCACTCCTCCTCTTCCTCCTACCTATATTTTTTTTTACTAGAAATTCCTTGTTTTCATTAAAGTGAAAGTTACTGTGGACTGGAGAAGAAAAAAAATAAATGCTGATGATCACAGTATTTAGGAGCTAGTGAGAGGGAGAGGTATTTATTCAAGCCGAAAAAATATATTGTAAAATGCTTTATAGCTCTTACACTCTCTCTTTTGGTTTTTGGTGTGGTTTTCGTAAAAAGCAGTAAAAAGCATTTATATTTAGCTTTCTCCTTTCACCATTCCTCTCTAGTTTCCTCCAGTTATTTGTAAATCTAAGAGTCCACCACCACCGCCACTACCACTACCACTACTAGCATCGCCCAGCCCATTCCTGCACGCTCCCATTAATAATGATCAACTCTTTCTTCCCTTGTAATTTTCTGACATGACACAAACAACAGCGGCGGCATATTGCACACATGGACTTGGGGAAAAGGAGAGGAGGAAGAAGAGCTAGAGCCATAGCCATAATATTTAGTGAGAGAGCTGCGAGCTGCAGCTTTCCTAGAACCAGCATTGCATGTGGAACCTACATTCTACATCTATTGCTATATTTTTTTTCTTTGTCGTCGTAGTATTAAGTAGTCGTGTGGCATGGTTTGTACATAAACCAGAGAAATAATATTATTGAGTGAGTGAGGAGTAGGGATGGCAATACGGTTCGAGCCTCATGACTCATGTCATGACATGACATTGCCTGGGACATTGACCGGTTTGATTTTTGAAATCGGGAAGCTCGTGAGTAAACGCAATAACATTTTGACTGCATCGACCATAGTTTTCGTTTGATGAAAAAGCGCGCGCGATTCAATTTGTTTGAATTTTGACGTGCAAACGTAAACAGACCAAGTACTTATTACGGACGGCTCGAGCAAGCTCGCGAAAAATCTTCATGCAGCTTCATTTTGCGACCCCTACGCTATCCCAGAATGGAGAGTTCGGTTTGGATTGGATAGTGGATCGTAGGAGTAATGTTGATGTTGCAACAATTGTTGTAGTAAAAACTAAAAAGTTGAGTTGTACAAGAAGAGCAAGAACATACCTACATCTAGTTCTTCTTATTGAAATACGGTGCATGGAACATGTGTTCTTCTCTTCCTCTTTAAGTTTTCTTTCTCCCCCCAAAAAATTGCCTTTTTGACTTAACTCTTCATTCAATGTTCATGTTCTGCTTTTATTTTTGCTTTTAAGAAAGAAAACGAGCCAGAAAAAAATATTATTATGTATTATGTACAGTACAGTTGTAGGCGATGCGGTGGCGGCAGCAGCAGCAAGCAGCAGGTTGAATAAATATTATATATATTTTGAGAATTGTTTTTTTTTCTCCTCTCTTGTTGTTCTTGATTTTGATGTAGTACATTGTACATGTTGTACTTCCAGTCTTCCACAAGAGGAAAAAAAACTAATATGATATGATGGTTGTTTTATGTTTCTCTGAATTTCCGCTTTTTGCACGTTTCCAGCCACCTACGTACTCATTAGTTTCTACCTGTGTGCGAAAACAGCAACAGCAGAAGAAGAAGAAGTAGTAGTAAATGAGTTTGAGTTGGCGTCGTACACAAAAATATTAGTGTCGTGTGCGGGAAGTCACTACGATTACGATCCATTCTCGAGGAAAAAATGGCAATCAATAAATTAGTTTTTTTTTCGCAGTCATTCGCATGGCATATATTATGTGGTCATGTCATGCCCACTGCTGCCATTTGCCCATCAATTTCGCTAATTCCTCGGAGACCACGACCGACCACGACTAGAGAAAACTGACATGTTTTTTTACTGGAAAAGTACTAAACTTTAAGCATGATGCCATATGAAAATATATTTAATACCTTCATTTAATGAAGTGTAATTAAAGTGAAAACATTCACTTTTGGGATTTGGAGGAGCACAATGCCACAATGACAATCACAATTGAAAATCGAAATTAAAATGGTCCTATAAAAATGCCTTTACGCACATTATCATGTGCTACCGGAAGTGCTACTGAGAAATAAAATGGAGCACAATTTTAATTGATGGAATAGCAATAGATATAGCCGAGTAATAAAAAAAAGGTCGAAGAATACACATTAAATACGTGCGTGAATGGATGGATGGCTCGAGACATGGCCAGGGAGCAGGAAAGTCGAGCCATTCAAAGAAATTGACAGGGCTGGACTTATGTAAATACATATTTGCAAGCAGAGTGCGACCATCCAGTGGATAGTAATTTTATCCATCCAGGATGAAATGGTTTTATCCACCTTAAGTGAGGTGGATGAAAGTGAAGCCCTGGATGAAATGGATGTTCTTAGTTTTAATGTAAAAAAATTAATGATACATCAGCTTATTGACATCTAAGCCATATTTAAAGGCAAAAGAATGACTATTTGTCCATTAAACTGTTTCTGTTCATACGGTAAATTTTAATTTCTCCTCTGCAACTTTATTTTTTTTGAAGGAATGACGAAAATTCAAACTGAGCTTGTAATATCGACTCGAAAGTTTATGCTTATATTTCTTGATAACCGGTAAATCACGTATGAAGTTATTGCCCAAACAAAAAGGAACATATTTTAAATTTCCTGGCCTAAAAATTTTTATCGTCCATTTCTTCCTATCCATACAATTTCTTTCATTTCATTCATTTTCATTTCTTCCATCGAATTTTCGTAAAATATGGATGAAAGTCGCACTCTGTTTGCAAGAAAGTATCCATAGTTCGACCTGAGGAATCTAAGAATGTACGGAGTAGAGATACGTCAATTATTATATTTATTGAGCTTTTGATCATAATATCCCCATTACTTGAATGTACGTACGTAGCCGCCAGCTGCCATAATAATTTTTTTTATTCATGTCACCACCATCATAATCATCATGCGATGTCATATATTTATTCAACCTTATTTCCCATTTTTTACCTGGATGGACTCAATTCGATTCCAGTCCAGGGAAGAATTTATTTTCGCGTGATCGTGTCTACCAGAGATAATCTGTGGAGAAAATTGATGTTTTCTAAACACAGGTTATTTCTTCCACCAGTTATAGTTTAACCCTCGTTAAGCCCCACCATCATCATCATCATCCAAAATAATTGTGAATGTTCAAGGGCGTAGCATCGAAATTTTTTCAGGGGGTCGGTTACCTGTATTTAACTCATTTGCATATTTCCTGTCTATACATTTTGCATTGCACTGTACTGTAATATTTCAGGGGGGTCGATTCGACCCCTCTGACCCCCCTGTAACTACGCCCCTGTGAATGTTATTGGGAAAAGCTGTTAACAAAGTGGCAAAATATAATAATGTATTCATGTTCACAGTTCATATTATTCATGTAAAACAGGGATGAAAATAGAGTTTTATTTTCAAAGCCCAAATATATAAATTTTTCCCCAATAACATGCTATTTACTCACTCACTCACTGTGTTATTGTGTATGGCTGAATTATTCATGAATTGATGGAGAGAGAGAGAAAAAAAAATTGGCATTTTTTCCTTTCCACTCTTTTTCTGTTTGGTCGTCGTGTGGTGTGACAAAAAGAGCTCAATTCCAATTTCCATTTCCATGTCAGAGCAGGCCAAGCCAGGCGAAGTAACCAAATAAAAATACAGATATTTTATTAACATTATTATTATGATACTAATAATGTACTGATATGATATGATAGCGATAATATTATCCTGTTCTACACGAATTCTTTTTTTTATTATTACAAATTTTCTGTTCCACGAAATAAAAAAGAAGTTTTTTTTCATGCCATGCATGCCGGTTGGTTTTGGTTACACATATGTCATACGTGATTGCTTTTTGATACACCTTTTCTCCCTATTTTTTCCCGAGAATAGCCATACATGCCCCTGCATAGCTCAATAATCTCCTGCAATCGGAATCGGATTGGAGGAACAGGATATTAGGAGGACAGCACTGCTGTACCTACTACCTACTGCCCAGTATTAGTATTGCACAGGAGAAAGTATTAAGCAGGCTTAGCGCTGGGTAATAATCAAAGGGTGGACAATACAATATTGTCCGGACAATAATGGGCAATATCAAACTTGGAAAACGGACAATAATATTATACAATGCTGATATATACATACCAGAGTAATCATAGAGTAAAAGGGGCAATATGATACCATAATAGACGGAATATTGGCCATTATTACCCATTATTATCCATATTTTCCATTATTTCCCATAAAGTCCATTATTTTACCATGTGCTGGAAAATAACGAATGTTGTCCGGACAAAAATCCATCTCTGGATTAAGTATTATTGGACTTGTCTACCAGGCTCAAACAGAACAATGGAGGGAAAAACAACATGCTCATGTTCTCTGTCTCTGCCTCTGCTCCTCTTTCCCTTTCTCCTTGGAAAATATATATAGATATGTATATAAATGTATGTAGTTTGTAGGAAAAGAAAAAAAGTTTTCTCGTTAACGGCCAACCTATTATTATCCTGTTATCGACAGCTTCTACAATTGCACTCTGAATTAGAGAAGAAGAAAAAGAAAAAAAGGTAAAGGTATATTATATTATATTATACGGCTATGCTGTCTAGGTAGTAAAGTAGAATTTGGGGAGAAAAAGCCCAATTCCCCCGTTTTCACTTTTTTTAAAAACAATTTCTTTTCTCTTCTTCTCTGGTTTCTTTTGAAGAGTCAAAAGTATTAGTATTAAGTATACGATAGCTCCCTCCATTTGTAGGTCTGGAACTCTGGAAGTTGATTGTCGATTGCTCAGAATATGAGAAGGAGGAGGAGGACATACATGATAATGGATATGGATTTATATCGGTGGTGGTGGCGCTTGTTCATGTTTCTTGTTCGACATGACATATTATTACTATGTATGTGTGTGCAGTTACTTATATGTAGGTATGTGTGTGCCGACACATCTTCAATTACCGCCAGGCCAGAGCAGAAGAAAGAAAAGGATGAGATGGTATTTGGTTCTTGGTTCTCGGAGGAGAAAAGAAGCAAAAAGATCGATGATGATGATCATCATCATGGTCGTCATGATTATAGAGAATCAAGGAGAAAAAAAGAACAATAGATGGAAAGTAGAATGGCACATACCTACCTATATGTATTTATGTAGCTTAAATACATGAATCAAATTGATAATGTATTGCATTACATACTACGTTTTGCCATTGCATTGCGATACTCTTTCTCTATCATCCATTACATTTTTTTTAGTTCACCGGCATTCGATTCGAAGCCTCCTTTTCTCTTTTAGAGTGACATTACTGGAAAGCGTGGAGACTAATGATGTTGTGTTGTTACTACGTACGTACGTCCTTTCGAGCCATTACTTTTGAATGAAATCACATAAATTCAGGTTCATTTCAAACGATTCTTCAGTCACATCATCAGCCGTTACATACCGTTACATAAAATATTTCAAAATTGTAGATATTGAAGGATACGTGTTTGCCATAAGTCGTTTGGACTTCGAAATCGATTGAAAACAATTCTGGATGTTTCCTTTGCGGCTAAATTCTGGCAAACTTTAAAATAAAATTTTTGTGTAAATTGGACATGACTACGAATAAATGGGAAATATTTTTAGTATGCTGCATAGCAAATGTTTTTTTTTCTTGCCCGGCTTAAAATTAAAGTTGGTCTTAAACTGTCATCGCAAGTTTATAATTAATTTTACCGGTCTTTTTAGGTGATCCCAATTACAATTCAACCAGATTTACTTATTGCTTAACTTAACAACAACAGCAGCAACAACTTTCTTTCCTCTTTTCTTCACTAATGTAGACGAGCACTTATTTATCCGGTTCGATGAGCATTTAGTCTTCTGAAGATGAAGAGAAAAGAGTGAGTAAGTGGAGTAGGGGAAAATAAATGGGAGCAAGAAAGCAGAAATCAGCATTTTTGCTATTTACTTTGAAAGGAAGGAAAGGGGTTAAGGATTCTACCAAAATCTATAGGAATTCCTCCTTGTCATACTTAATATCCTACATACCATTCAAAAACTATAAAGCTAGAGCTAGAGCACGTGTGTGTGCTTATCCCTTTTCTTTCCTGTCACAACAAATCAAACAATAAATTATTGTAATTGTTCCCAGTCACGAAGAAAATTTCTAGAGAGGAGAAAGGATAATGGCTAATGGCCATGTTTGCAAGGAGGAAGTGGTTAAAATTTTTCAGGGAAAATAAACAAATAAAATATATATTTATTTGACCAGAAGAGCAAAATAGACCAGTCCAGAGCCAAGTCTTCTTTCTGGGATTCGCGTGGGTGGCATGGTTATCGTATGACATGGCAATGTTTGTCATTTCCACCAATTATTTTTATTCACAGCTCGTCCTCCCCGGCCTCGGCCTCAATTTCTGGTTGTCACTGTCTCTTAATTGAGATCGAACAAGACAATAAAACAATATGTTTCCTTTCGGTTCATAGGATACACTTGTGCCTATGTTGTGCGTCATTCCGATTGGGATCGGAAGGTAGAAATTCTTCGATTTTTTCTTCTCATTTGAATAAAATGTCTGATTGTAACAGAAAAAGAAATAATCAAATCGAAATTTTGGTATTTTTTCTCTTCCACGATTTCCTATTTTCCTATAATTTCCCATCCAATTTTCTCTCATATTTTTATAATCCACAGCGGCATATTATAGTATTTTAAGTTACGTGTCGCAAACACACTCCCTCATTCATTCCATTCACAATCTGGAACAAATGGGTGGTAGGTGAGGTGGAGAGGAGAGGAAAGGGGATAAAGGTTTTTTCTTTCTCTTTTATTTTTTCTTCCATGCATTTTTATGTATCTGTGTCAAAAGCACACATGCAAAGAAAGAGCATCATCCCATCAACCTCATTATTACAATGCGATTGCTATTACCTACTCTGCTGGATCTGGAACTGGAAATAAGAGAAAGGGGAAAAAATGCATTCAATTTTTTTCTCATCCTTTCTGCTTTCACTTTTTTTTAAATAAATGAAATGGTTAAGACTTACGCCGAGCAGCAGAGCAAGTGAGTACAGCGTAGTAGTAGTTAAGTAAAGTGTAGTAGTTTTTGTTGAATGTTGAAAGGTTTTTTTTGCATTTCATTATTTATTTACAAGTGTAGGGTGTACGGTTGCTGTGTTATTGTTGTTGCTGTTATGTCATGTTGCCTCTTCTCACCAAATGCGTCCGTACAACTTTTATAATTTTGCCCAGAGCAAACTTCATTTTACATGGTGAATAAATTCCCCACACGCCCCTTTTAATTTTAGATGCACACTCACATCACTGAGTTCGCTTCACTGACAGAACAGCAGAAGGAAAAAAATTATTCTTTTAATGATAAAGAGAATCTTTTTTTTGTCTGTGGGCAGGTCATTGTTTGTTTTTGAGTGGCAGTTGCAGTCAAAATTTTTGGCTAGCTGTCGTCTAAACTAAAAAAAAGCCATTTTCAGAATTGGAATGGGTCCTTATGAGATTGCCTTTTTGCTGTCAGAGTCTGTCTGTCTGTCATTGAGTCGAAAATGGATGTGCAGCGTATCTGGCCGAGAGAATAAGCTGATGTTGAATGAACGAACAAAAAGAGCTCATTAATTTTCAAGCATGGAAAAATATTATCGTAAAAGTTACCAAGAATGCAAATTCAGTTCCTGGATTTTGCCAAAGAATGCTAAAGTATGTTAATTTAGGATTTTCTGAAAATTACATTTCCCGAAAAAGCGATTTGAAGCCAAAAGAAATGAGTGAAATAAGTACACAAATGACGAAAAAACGATGTGCTTCAAAACGGCAAAAACGAACTGCCGTACATGTCCTGTTGCACTCAATTCTGATTCTCACGAAGTTGTCGCAGTGGGCTAAAATAAAATGCTATAAATAAAATACAGCGCATCAGGTTAAGCAATTTTTCAAAGAATTCTCTGGATCTTCCTTTTAACTCAGAGAGGCACAGTTGTCTTTGGCTTTTGCATGTCTCTCTGATTTTGAGTGTGAATCACGTCAGTCCTCTCATTTCATCCACACGTTTGAATGAAAAAATGATACAAACTGAATCGGCTCTGAATCTTCTGTGGAAAAAATTTGCCACTGGAATAGTTTTCCAGCATTCGTTCTTTCGGTTCGATCTATCTGCTATTCACATCCGTCCGCATCTGCAATCTCTACAGAGCGGAGGATGAGACAAATAGAAACAGGGAAAGACATGTATCAAGTAATTCATCAAGATCTGTTTGACACTCTGGCATCACGCCCATCTTCCCTTTTTTATTCATCCCTTTTTCGCCTCCTTTCCCTGTCTTTCTTTTTGATGGAGTGTATCAACCCCGACTCTGACTCTTCTGACTATCTATGTTCTGGTTCTGGTATGGCTTGGCTTTTTTTCTCCTGGTCGTGGTATAGTGGTATGCATGCATGTCGGAATATTTTTGGACCACGCGTGACAAAGAAACTATGGAGGCGATTGCGATTGGAATCAGTCGCCATCTCTAGAATCTAATCTAATCTGAGATCAACGGAGGAAGGAAGAATGAAATTTTTTCCAGGAAAAAAAGTTTCCTCTCTCTCAATCAAAATCAAAGGCAAGCCAAGCCACGCAATGGAATGGACTTGAATCGATCGGGAACAAAAAATTTCAGAGGAAATATAATATATTTTTCTGGTGGAAAAGGTTTTCCTTGTCTTTCACCTTTTTGATTGGCCATTGATTGATTGATTACCAATGGAAATGGAAGGAA
>JAHZNI010004236.1:0-14681 GCA_027744415.1 Seira ritae | reverse complement strand
TTGCAATATACGGAGTTAAAAGTGCAATAATATTGTTTACAGTTCTGTATGAGTTTGCATCCCGCCAACTCATTGATTCTATGACTTGGTTAGTTGCGGTCTGTTCGCTTCGCTCTCGGTCTAGGTACTTTGTTCACGTTTGTCACAAACGCCTTTAGAAATTTTGCATGTCATGAAATCAAAGCACGACGAGTGAGTGATGCATTGTGGTGAGTATTCGAAATATTTGGACCTTTTTTTATGATTTCGACTTCGTCATTTTCTAAATAAAATATTACTTGCAATGTTTCCGTTTCGTACTTAATAGTGACATCAAAGAATACAACCGAAGGGGCGAAAATGAAAAAAATATGTTCTCTCTCGTACAGTTGATAAAAAATAATTAAATCACCAGGAACAAAAACTATAAAGTATTTAATAAAACAAAAGTTTTTATTAACACTGATAAGCAAATACTGGAAGGAAATACGATCAACTTCAAACTTTACAGAAATCAATCAATAACGCAACGCGAGCAAACAAACAAGTAAAAATAAATTCTGCTAAATTATTTCTCAAGCAATAGGACTCGGAACGTCCTGGGATACATCCTCCACCAAAGCGTCTAACAGGAGATCCTCTTTAACCATGTCATGTTTGAATTCATGGTCTTTAAAAATTGTTAAGGGTTGTGAAGGATTGTTTGAACAACCAATATTATTAGATGTACTCCCGAGGGTTGTGGGTTTGGTCGACTCCTCTATTTCGCTTTGCGATTTTTGCTGCGTTTCAGTAGGTGGAACTGGTCCTTGATCTTTACTTGCACCAGAGTCTGAGCTACAAGAGATACCATCTTCCTTTATGGAATTCTACGATATGAAACGAATAAATGATACACAACCTGAAAGTTATTTATTTTTTCTAATATTGAGTGTTTATTGTCTCAATAAAAATACTAAATAAACGCGTTAATTTTCTTACAAATCTTGCGAATGGACCAATGATAACTTCGTCATGACCTTCGTCAGTCAAAAATTCTTGAAAGCCATCCATATCGGTAGTGGCATCTCGGACGCTTTTTATCACTGGCCCATCCGGCCTTTCCATTATTTCATTCCTAACTTGATTATGTCTAATAGCTTGAATGTCTCGCTCCGGAGATCTATCTAATGCTGGGAAGTGTGGCCTCCATGCTGGTTCCAAAGTTAAGATTGGTGTAGAAATTCGGAAAGGTCCAATAATGACAAGAACGGTTAAAAATACAGCAAGCAAAAGCATTATAGGCTTCCAAAACCAAGGTGCAGAACTTATAAAGCTGACGTAGAAACTACCCAACCTCTCCCCCACGTATTCCATTGGGGTAAAGAAGAAATACGCGGCTGAAGTACTAATGGCTCCCAGGGGATTTACTTTCCAAAATGGATCTGTCATTGTTAACCGGTAGTATTCTCCACACTGATCTTTATCTAAAAATATTAATTTAAAGGATTTTTAAATACCTGACGTAAAGTGAGAAATATTGAACACAAACAGATTTCTGTAACAAATGAAACTTACATTTTGAAATAGGGACTCGAATGAAGTACCATATCCTGTCAAAAAGACTCCAATTTTGATAATCACAATCCTTTGGTGGAAGGCCATTTGATTGAGCCATTGCTGACATAATTTCCGCTTTTTTATCCTGTTTAACATTGAACTACATGTCACTAAAATCTATATGAAGATTTTGTTTAAATAAATCGTGCATAATATTAAGTCAAGAAGCTTGACCAAAGTGTGAAGCTTATTTTGTAACTAGTACTGACCTCGTACATACTTGAATAACTCCACACACAGCTCATGATAAAGATTATCAAGAAACCGTAAATGAGTTGATTGTGTACTTGACGAGAATTGAAAGCTTTCATAAGAAGTAACAAAATTAGGGAGACAATAACCATCGATGTAGAGAGAATAACCCAAAACTGTGAAGCAACAATTCAGTTATAATTTCTTCGTAAAAGATATAACATTGAACACATGCAGAATTCATATATTACTTCTGTTACCTTTAAACTGTAAAATGCGGGGAAATTCACAATAAAATCAAGCAGATCAAAGCGTGAGGAAGAATGATCCACTACATGGATGAAATTGGACATTATTTCATCAATTCTGTACAAGTATTTGTCGGATTCGGAATCGCTCTTGGTGAATTTGCTCAGAACTACGTAGTCATCATACTTTAATTCTGCTTGGAGATCAATAGTGATAGCTTCCCCAGGGCCGAAAACGTGAGACTGGAAAAGTTAAATTAAAGTTAGTACCCGTATCAAATTAAATTAGTCTTAAGTTGTATTGCTTTTGCTTATAGTGTAGTAACCCCTATTCAAGGTTCATTGCAACTTACATGTACATTCATTTGACGCATCAATGATTTAACGATTCTTCGTAAATATTCCATTGAGCGCACACAGTCATCGTTATTGACTAAATCACAATTTTGAAGGTCTTTGGTACCTTCATTCGCCTCTTCCACCGGCGCTTTTGCGCCCATTCCATACTGACTAAATTTTTTATCTATGGGAGGGAAGCAAATAAATAAAATAAAAATTAGAAACAATTTGAAGGCAATTATTTGCTGTTCAGTTTTTATAAAACCTTTCACTAGACTTATTTACCTATATTTTGTTGAACACTGTGATCATAATTTCCCATGTCAGCAAAATTGATGTAGTCATCCCTTGATGAACCGAGAACCACAAATGTCTGGGACAATACTAACACTGAAAATAATTTGAAACAGTATAGATTTTAAACATAAACCGAAAATATTGATAAAGATATGAATTAAATTAACTACCCCATGAGTCGGATTTTAAAACTTCAGATCGGATATATTTCGATTCAAACTATCTTTTTAATGATAAAAATGCATAATTGAAATGCCACTTATTCTAAATGCCTTAACAATCTATGCCAAGCTTCAATCATCAAAATCTTTATGCACATTGTGCTCATAAATCCGGTTTTATAGATCCAAAATTAAGAACTTTACACTCTGGCATTGCCTTGCGCTGTTGCAGTTTAAAAAAAGGATGACAATGCAGCACTTTTTATTCATTTCATCAATTTATTTTATTTCAGTGCCATTTTTTAAGAGGATCTTAAACATCGATGATCTTAAACATCGATGATCATAATGATTTTAAGGTCCACACACAGGTCTACTCAACAACTTTTGATATTGTCTGCGCTTTGTTCCCATAAGAAGACAATTAACATGCTCATTTGGAAGCTCTGGTTCTGTAAATATACCCTCCACATCAACGATCATTTCCCTCACCATTGCAGATCTGTAAGACAGAGGAAGTGTGATAGAGGATGAGTGTGACAACTGAGTTTCAATTAATTCATGTTCTGCATCTGCAAAATCTTTTTTAATTGTTTAAGAAAGATAAGCCTGAATTTTTACATACTTGATCGAGTGTTCTGCCCAAATAGTTTGTAAATCCGACAAAACATATTTGAGAGAATTATTGGAGTAATTCCAAACTATGCCTTCAGTCTCTGGATACTGCACGTCATACAATACCAGCGGATAGTCTACAGCCATACTATACTGTGGTTTCCTAAAATCAGAGAGTTATGTTCTAGTATTCGTCATTAGAGAACCTAATTTAATTAGAGAACACCTTCGAACATTTAGGACTGACCGCGGATGTTTCTCGACGTTTAAAAGCTCCAAAACTACACCGGGGTCTTCCAGACCTTTCCCAACAAGGAGCAGAACTGAAGCGATACAGCGAATCTGATGCCAAACAAAAGATTTGCCAACAATCAAGAGCTTGCAAATGTCTAAAGACAATTGCTCTCTTCCTGAAGAAGGAGGGGTCACGATATCTGCACTGATAATTCTTCTAATAGTACTTTTGTCTCCGTCAAGCTTGCATAAGTTCCGGAAATCATGCTCGCCAATCAAATAGTTAGCCGCAGTTTGCATTTTCTATAATAAAAGAGAGACTTCCATATAATATTTTATACTTCGATCAACTTGCAAAACAAATGTGAATCACTAACCGAAATGTCTAAATCGCCTCGAGGGAAAAAATACTTGTAGGTTCTCTGATTACAGTCAAATCTCGCAGAAAAGTCGGATCGGACTGGAGCCCACCCAAGAATTCTAATCTCTTTCGGCAAAACGCGATTAAGCATGTAGCAATAGTCTATGGTTTCCTGTCCATCAACCACCTTGCTTCTCAAATCAATGGAGATCACCTAATTTGAAATTCACTAATTAAACCAAGCGAAAAAGGCTGCGAACACTCATTGAAGAAAATCTGAATGTTGATATTTGACTTTTTTAGTTTGGTGCCTTGAAATAAAATGAGTCAATCCTACTGAATGCCACTAACGATAAACCAAATCGAACCCGATAAATCTTTAGGAGCATGTAAGCTTTAGGTCTTACATAAAATTATATCTTAACAGAAACCGTTTTGCCAAAGTACTTTCCCAATCCCATGAACAATTTAAAGCAGGACATGATATGAATGTCTTCCTTACATTACTCTAAAAGCTAATCTAACACCCAATGTCAAGAGTTGAAGGAACCATGCAGTGGCATTTCATTTAAAAAATAAGCTAGCATTTCAAATCGTCGGCACTTTTCTTCCAATAATACCTATTCGAAAACGTAAAGCAATAAGTGAGTAAAAAGGTTGAAAACTTACAAAGAAAAATCGAAAGGCCTGGGCTTCTTTGCCTTCCTACCATTGGACGTTGAAGAGGTGTCTTCTTCGTCATTATCGTTTCCATCTTCACCTCGCTTTCTCTTTCCCTTGGCGTCAGAAAACTTCCCATCACCTCCTTTGGAAATGACGTTTCGCAACTGTAGAACATGGCACTCGAGTTTTCTTATCTTCTCAATCAATTCTTCTCTCGACAGAGTTTCATAATATTCTGGTTGATTTGAGTTACAAGTCGTTAATAACGTAGAAGGTGAAATATCAACCATTATTTTTCAAACAGTTCCTTGATTTCATGAATTCGTAGGTCTTATTAGAAAGGCTTCAAAAAATTCCTGTCTTGTTCTTGTTGACCGCTTGTCTGGAATCGAAAATAAATGAACCATACTAAAAGTATATCACATTTATTACACGTTTCAAATATATGGTTGAATATTAAAATCAGATTAGCATAAAACCGTTACCTTTGAACTCAAACGGAGTTGGATTAATTTACAGGAAGACGAGTGCCTTTCATCGGGATGTATGTGTCCAGTGTCCAGTAAGAAGCTTTAAAATAATATATATAATAAGTTTTTAACATCGAATATTTTCGATCTTTGGGAGGAGAGGATGAGGAGTACAAACGTTTAGTTTATTTTTAATTCGTTATTTTGATTATTTGATTACGTGTAATTATTTTATTGAAGCAGAGTGGAGTGGTATATATATGGACTATGCATGGACCATAGAATATTATGGACATGGACAATAGTTTCAAGTAAGTAAAAAAAGTTGTTTTTTGTGGAGCATTGTGGAGTAGGAGTAGAGCTATTACTTATTCTCGCTGGGAGTAGAGTGAGTCGTACATAGTGGATAGTGGAAAAGAAAAACATGCAATCCTAACCTAACAACTGGCACTTGCTACTGCTTCAAACTGCTTGCTGCTGCTGCATGCTGCTGTGTTTGTGAATGCGAACTGCTTTAGTACATCTTGCAGAGAGCAGAAAATTGAAATAAAAAATCAAAACAAAAGGAGTTTTCTGCTCTCCTCCTCCGTGTTGTACAGCCCGGAAGATGAAAGATTTTTAATTCCATTTGTTTAGTTTAATTGACTGCAGATTTCTAGAGTCATCTAAAGAAATCATCATGTTGTGTAGAAAGTTGATGATTAACACTGCTCGAAACATCCACACGAGTTTACGTGTGGATTCTTTGATGAAGAAGCCCATTGTGATTGCGAACATCGACACTCACGAGTTCCACAAGGTAATCCAATGGAAAAAGCCCGATAAGCTTGTTCCATGGGATCCTCGCCGGAGTGGAGATTTAAGACCCTTAGAACCAATCGACCGCTCGTGGCTTAGACTGGAGTATCGACCATTTGCTGATATCATCAATCAGTGAGAGTCAAACTACATTTATTTCTGAAAGTTGCTGTTGAATTGATCGAGATTATTTTTATTTATCAATCAATTAAAGAGTTGTGTGATTATTAAACCGTTTTAGGTTACCAGAAGAGCATCGCAAGATTTTTACAGTGGAATTCGGAAAGCGTTACGCAGGACAAAATGTACTTTTAAAGGATACTTTGGACAAGACAAGGCGTCATAAATACGACAGGTCATCTAATGACTTCAAAGGTAACAATTTGTTAGGATTTAGTAAAACGTCTGTTTTGGTGCGTTGCAGTTTTAGTTTTATGTAGTTGAAACTCTTTGAATAATTACGATATTTTTGTTGTAGTTACAAGATTGACATGGAAGATCAGGTGCATCCAAGAAGAATTTCGACAGTTTCCTGATGCAGTTGAGCGTGGAAAGTTACGAAAGACTGTTAAAGAAGCGGTTGAGAAAAGATTAAAGTTTCTGAACAAAATGCGCGCTGAAGATTACAAACGGTTTGAATGGATTATTGAAGTTTTGGGGCTTGTTTACAAACTGACGCCGGTGTAAGTCTTCTCGTTATAAGAATCTCCTTCACAGTTGGATGAGCAAAGCTTACAGAGTTGCATTTTTGTTTGCAGGTATACGAAGGTCGAAAGGAAGCCAGCGGTCAATGTTTTAGTTAATTTATACTGCAATGAGCTGAGAGACAAAAGAATGGCTGAATACAAAGCACAGCTTGAGACAGAGAAAGTGCCATTTTTGAAAAATAAACTAGAGACTTTACAAGCTATTCGAGCGGATGAATTATCTGTAGGACTTTCCAGTTCTGTCGATGACGAGATAAAGAAAACTAGAAAATTTTTGCAAGATTTAGAAATACAGCGTGGACCAGATACCGTTATACACCCGGTTAAGGTTGAGTGTCCAATTGTTGAAACTACAGGAATGCACAGATTATACAAATGCTTCGATTAGAATAATGCATTATCGTTGTGTATTTAAGTAGAATGAATGAATAAATCTTTGGTATAATTATATATTTTTGGGCTGTACACCTTTATTCGTTTACATACATTTTATAGTATCAAGATAATTAATAATTACTTAATTAAGCTCATTATCGTTCTTCGATTAGATTAGAATGAATGTGAATGAATTTATTATTTCCATAAGCCAAAAATAATTGTTTTCATCCGACAACAATTAATGGCCTGGTATTTGCGTAATATGGTCTTGGTGGTCCATAAAATCCATAACCTCCATACGGCGGTCTGTAAGGTCGATTGTAACCTCCGCCCCAGTCACCTCTCCAATTCCCACCACCATACCCTCCCCCATACGGCCCTCGGTCGAATCCTGAAGAAACGATATTCATTATTGGATTATGATGCATACACGTAAAGACAATGAAAAAGTGGAGTATGTAATATTGTAATCGTAATTCTTACTCGTTCGTGAAGCCGATTGCGCTAGTGCTACTAGTAATACGCACGACAAGAAGACCAAAATCACAGCGATTCTCTTTTTCATCTAAGATTTTCGAATATTTCATAATTCAAGAAAAAATTTTAAGTTTTTAAAATATGCTCCAAAACTCACCGTTTCCATTTTGCTTTTAGATACGATTCCCTTTGATAATTGGGAGACGGTGGATCATGAATAAGCTCTGGAATAAAATGGACATTTTAATCTGCACTCGCTGTAGTTTTAAACCATTTTTTCGTAATACATAATACGGGAAATTTTTAGCAACGATTAAAAACCTTTGTTCCTCCATTTAGCGCGCTGGACATACCCATACCTAAGGACAAGCAGCAACAAAACGCTTCCCATAGATAATAAAACTGGCGATTCATATCTAATTATATCTAATTGAACGGTTTGCAGTATTTCTATGCTGCTTGCAATTACATAATGAGACCTTTTGTTGACTTTGATTCAGAGTCAGACTTCTCTCGTTCTCAGAGAAATCTCAGCAATAACTTTTCGAGTACTTTCGGGTAGCTATTAGTACATTCGAAGTTTTAATGTTTTTGGAATGAATAAAAGGAAATGCCATGTTACACCTGTCTGTTATTCATAGAGCAGAAGAAACGAAAATTACTCATTATTTTATTTATGTGATGCTTTGAGGTAACATTAGCGCTTTGTAAAAATATATAATATGGCAAGTCAAACAAACATTTTAAAACTATAAAATTCTGCATGCATGGCTATCGATAGCTTCATTGGTGGTTGAAACTTCATGGATAGGACGCAATGGCGCATTACTAATGGTAATGGTAAAGTAAGGACAAAGTACCTAGGTACCTCCTTAAGTTCAAACATACTTGGACTGACTGTACGTATATTATCAAAATACAGCTTTTCTGCGTACTTTTCTGTACGGCTCTTATGAAATCTTTTCCAGAGACGACTTAAATGATTGTAACCAAAAGTGTTCATTGCGATTTGCGAAATCCTTTTATTGAATTATATTTTTGGCATTTATAAATCGATAAAAACTGTTAAGTGCTAGTTCAACAGATAATAATTTTGTTATGATCAAAGGAAAACGAGAGAATATAGAAAGGATTGGACTTAGAATGTTTCGAAGAAAATGGTTCCATATTATACACATTATTATTTAGGAGTTATTATACAGGGTTTTAGAAGAAATCTGGCTGGTGAGAAGGGACGAAATTTCTGTAGTGTTGATAGGGGTAAAGAGGGGCATACATAAAGTCATTTCCTACGGGGGAGCTATAGTAGGACAAAGAAGGAAGGTATGGCCTTTGGTTTAAAACATAAGAACTAGGATAGTACAAACGATTAAGATTCATGCCACCTCTCCTTGGAACGAAGTTTCCGTAAGTTTGCTCACCGCCGTATGGAAACGAAGGATAATATGTTCTATCATCCTGAATGCCATTCAGTAGTGCCGAAGACGGAAGCAAGTAACTGCTCCTTTGTGGATTATAGTAGTCGTTGTAATATCCTCTCGAAAATGGTGACGAAATCCTGTTTCCATTAAGGATGCTATTATAAAGATATCTACGAAGCCAGTAAGAGTCATCAGGAATGTATATGGACTCCTTAGGTACAGGCGATGATGGTATCTCATTAAGTCTAGCGTTGGAATAGAGATAGGGATTCACAGGTGCTCTTTGCTCATTTTGGAAACTGTTGTAGTCGGGAACTGGAATAATTTGGTCCATTGGTGGCGCTGATAGCGTCTGCCTATAAGGTAATGGCTGAGGTTCGGGTTGGTAGTCCATTATTTCAGACGTGCGAGGTTGAAAGACTTGAGGTGGTGCGACGATTGGACGGTAGGAATCATCGACAGGCTCTGCTTGGAGAGGAGGAGACATTGTTTCTAGATTTTCGATGCTTTCGGTGGTACTGCTTTGCAAGCCTGACACAACCTCATCCGAATCGAAATTAATAGGTCCTCCGGGAGTGCTGTTGGCTTCCTTTACAGTACTACTGGTTTCTCCAGCATCTTCCTCTGATTTTGAGTCATTGTCAATGTTGGCGGCATCTTCTTTTTGTAAATCTTGTTGTTCAATCGAATGTCGCTTAGCTTTCCGCAAAAAGTCATTTAATCTCTCCAGAAAAGGATTGATGGAAAAGGTTGGGGCATCATGAGATTCCTTATCTGCTTCTGTAGTCGTGCTTTCATGACCATTTAGAGCTTCATCTACAACAGGATATTTCCTCCAGTAGTCCTCTTCATTCATTCTGGGAGGAATCATATAGGTTAGGGGCTCTGGAGGAGGATTCTCTTGTCCTCGCACGCGAACAACATCGTCAGAAACTTCTTCCTCTCCAGCTCTTGATAGGGGTTGGTCAACTTTCTCAGTTGTGTCCTCGGAAAAATCCTCTGGCTTTTCGTTTCGACTGCCCAATAGTTGGTCGTGTACTGGAGGAAGCAACGGTACAACTTGAAGTTTCAGTGGGATTTTTCCCAACTGCATCAGATGAGTCTTAGGTAATTCCTGTCTGTTTGATTCTTCCGTGGAGAGGGAAGATTCCGAGGCGCTTCCTTCTTCCTCCTCTGTGCTGGGAGTGACTGACGCACTTGAATCGTCATTGTCTTCAGACTCTAGCTCTGACTGTTTCTGATTCTGATCACCGGTATATTCGTATCGAGATCCATCAAAATTTTCTTTTGGTAATAAGGAAATAAATTTTGGCTGGTATTCTGCTTTGGTGTCATCGGCATTATTTGTTTCCTGAGGTAGAGGAGGCGGGGAAGAGGATGATGGTAAAATCATAGAGTCCTCATCATCCCAATCCGTCTTTGACTTGGTGGACTCTCTGCTGTCTAAAATGGCCGAATGAGACAGCCCAACCACCTAAAACAAAATGGAAAAGTTATAATTTTGTAATTTAATCACCTACTATCATTTAAAATTAAAAATATAAGCGGAGTGACTGATATATTTGACTCACCAGAAGTAACGCTAAAAAAGTCTTCATAATACAAGGATACGGTACTGTACAGAAGAAACACCAACACCCTTCTAAAAGACACTTCTTTACCCTACTGGTCCATATAACTTGATTTTTTTTTAAATTCAGGTTTGCTATTAGCTAACAAGCCAGAGTGATGACGGCTAAAAGATTTGTGCTTCTGCTCAAAACAATCCTTTTTCGACAAGACCAACTCAGTCGAAACAATCAAGATTCAAAGCTGCGGCTTGTCCAAAGAGAAATTACATTTTCCATGTTGAATGCATATGATATCAACATTTACCCGTGGAACTGTAGCGTGAAGTTAAGAAAAGATGGGGAGTTTTGGAAGACCATTATTGTCTTCCCCGTAGTTTCAAAGTCAACCAAAGACAAATAAAATATCCAAGCGTATAACGAGGCATGAATTCTTATATCGGAGAGGTATATACCAACAATCTGGCTGGAACTAGCCACGTTTTGTACCACGTAAATTAATTTTTTTATTCAAGGTGGTTCGAATGTTATGCTAAAAAAATAATGCATTTAGCGAGTCATAGTCATAAAACAGAGTTTTGTTTTTTGTCTTGACCAGCAAAAAATATAAAAAAGCAAAGGAAAATTAGCAAATGAAGATGAGCTTGGGCATTGGCACTCATAAAATGATCTCATGCATCGACAAATCCTATTCTGGTATCATCAAAGCTAAGATATCAGGTAAGCTTTTGGTCCTCGTGTCGCGTCGTATATCGCTGCATGATTCATCATGGCATGGCTCAGGTCACACAACACAACCACACAATAAGCACGGTGTCCAGTTTCTAAAAGCAAAAACCCCTTTAGAGTAGAACAAGCTCTTCATCCTCGTGCAAAAGTACAAAATTAAGTTCTTCTCATACCTTATCATTTTTATCATCCTCCATCAAGATGATTTCCACAAATAGTAGAAGACACAATGAGCAAAAAATAGTCAGTTGCTACGCTGGAATGGAAGTTTGAGTGATTTACAGCAGCCAAAAAATGAAAGGTGAGTCAAATAAGTCCAGCCCTTTCCCAAAGAAATTCGTATATAATTTGTGATGAACCAGCTTGTGGCTTACATTCATTTACTACCCTATATAATCCGGCAATAAATTCAAAAGTTTGAATTCAAATATGATTTTTATTATCTGTTGAAGAAGACTGATGAAATGGAAAAAATAAAATGTGTCCGGTAGTCCGGTTAGCATTACTTTTCTTGACTCTTATAAAACGACTCAACTGAAACAGAAACAACAATAAGCATCATCGTCTTTAACTAGATACATATTACGCATTTGTACGTAGGTTATGCGGTTATGCTTAAGTAATTTACTATGTCAGTTCATTGTCAGTTGAAACGAAAGCCTACGAATTTTATTGTTTTAGGAAAAGTGACGGAAAGTAACCTTGAAACAAGATTACATTGGTACCTGTGTTATAATATCCAATGAAAACAATTTTTTAGTCAGAGAATTGGGTCTGGGGCATTGTTATATCTTGTACCCGTCCTGAAGAAATATTGGATGCATTTTTTGTTTACCTTACACAATTTTGCTGTTTGTTATTCAGGTATATTTTTGTGTGAGAAAATTCGTATGCTTTGTCTTCTGAAGTTCTGACACGACGATCTGCTTACGTACGAACAGTAGAAAAGATTTACGTACTAATAATAATCATGTAACGAATGCATGTTCTCCATTGCTAATTTTTCTATTCATAGCTTTCGATTGCAAATTATTTAGTACCGAAAATTGAGACATAGAATGATTGAATGATAAATGGCGAGAAATTCAAGTATATTTTAGAATTCGCCAATGCTAATTGGAGTGCGCTTTTACATGCTAATCCACTGCTACAAATTTAGTACTTTCATGATGAAAAACTTTTTTTTACTTTATACATACTTTACCTACAATAATATTCTGCAGATCTGGCTTATAATGTATGACATAAATAATTATCGTCTGTATTCATACTGAGCTTTGGATCATTTTTGGCTTTATTATGATTGCATCAACATTAAAAATTAAATATTCATTTTAGCACTCTTAATGTCCTTCAAGGAAAAGAAGCGTTTTTATCGCTATGTATTAAGTACATCAAGGAACTTCTGGAACATCACTCTATATTGATAAAGAAACTCTGTCACAAATATAAGTTAAAACAGTAGATACTGCGCTGTTTTGGTGTGAACTGCATCCTATTCTACTCTGATTCTTATATAGTACTAAGTAAATACTTAACAAAATGTGTACATAGGTAGTTTAGTGATGAAGATGAAGCTATTAATATTAATGTTTTTCTTAAAAGCAAGAAGTGATTTTAGAAACAAATGAATGATAATAGGATCTATAATGCGACGCATTTCAAATTAATTTTCGTTAGCCAGACCAGCCCCAATTTGGGGAGCCAGGTCTTGATACTCTGGTCCAACCTTGAGGTGACTGTGGAGATCCAGGTCTGCTTCTTCGTCCGTACCATGAATTCCGACCTCCGGACCCTGAACCCCATTGTGGCGTACTCCAAGTGGGCCGGCTTATAGTGGGTGACGTCGATGGTGATGAAGAACCAGAACCCGGAGAACTTGGTTTTGTTTGAACTGGCCTTGGGCGAGGCGTTGTTGAAGACGTAGAAGTTGAACTAGTTGTTGTAGTAGTTGAATTTGACCCACTAGGCTTTTGCCCCTGGTCAGGACACATTGGCGCAGTCGGAGCAAACATTGGATCACCACTGATTTCTCTAACGCCACCATTACGTCCTGGACCACCATCTTGTCTAGATTCCATTCTGCTTGCATTATGCACAATACGAACCTACCCAAAAAAATATGTTTTGATAGAAACCTTAAGTTTAAGTTCAAAGCTAAACGGTAAAATTATGTGCACTCACCTGGACTGTTTGCATGTTTGGAATACGACTAACGTACTGCTCAATCGTCTCAACAGCAATTTGTGGTCCAGTAGGATCCCTTGGGTTTTGTATGGAATAAGGATTGCGGTCAAAGGGGTAACCTGAGAAGGAACAAAAGTATCTATTGTATTAACGTTTGCGAGGCTTCAACTTTCTGGAAAATTGTAAATTGTCTCACCCATTGGCTTGCTATCTGGGTAAGGTTGGCCAAGTCTTCCACAGAAACTAATGGACTCCCTGCATGTTTGGCCATTAGCATTCCTAGTTGGGGTTGCACGGGTCGCTCCTTGCCCCCTTACGCTATCTTCACTTGCGTTGGTTAGAAGCACCACCAGATCATATAACTGTCCACTTGTGGTTCCACGGGGTAACAACATATGTTGAGGCCATCCACATCCACAAACGGACTGCTCAGGAGTAGGTTCCGACACACTGCGTTCCAAATCTCGGAATGTTTGCTCCCAAGGTATCGACACAGAAGAGTCTGAAGACCTTCTAGTGATTGTATTTTCTCCTGGGCGCACTAATTATTGCAGAAACGATGGCATGAAAAAGGTTTTCTGATTCTAAAATCATCTCAGCATTAGAGATTATTAGATCAAAACTTACATGTTTCGACAAATTTATCCATTTCGAAGAAAAGTTTCCTTTGTTGAGTCAAGACAAATTGTTCGCCATGTTCATTAAGGCGAGGCGCCATATAAATCCGAACCGTAGCTTCAACCTGTGCGTTACTTGTGTTCCTGACCTAAAAGAATCATATATTAATAGGGTGATCATTCTCTTCATAGGACCATGACGTACATCAATAGTTATTTTTTTTCAATTTTTTCGTCATACAGTAATTGTGTAATTGAATGGATCGTGATTCAAATGGGTGAATCGCAGCCAAATTGGCCCGAGCCGATTTTGGTCCGTTCGGGTGAAATCCAAACCTCTGGACAAATCGACATTGCTTTCCATAAAATAAGTTTCAAGCCTATTTGCTTGAGAGCCAAATACTGTCGATTGCACCGATACATTCGAAACTTGAACATTGGTCCAGGAAAGAGGAAAATCGCCCTACATAAATAGGTAACTCATGTATTGTGATCATGCATTGTGTACTACAACATCAGAGAAGACATCAACATCTATACTTATAAATTGCAGTTAAAATAGAAATCTCATATTACCCCTTGATCTTGATAAGGTTGTTGAGTCTGCTTGAACATGTCAAATAGCATATCAATGTATTTAT
>JAHZNI010004235.1:0-11614 GCA_027744415.1 Seira ritae | reverse complement strand
CAACAAGCGTCCCACGTATTGGAATGATCGATTAAGTATATGATCACATAGTATCATGATCACAAAACGGAATTTGCTTAAATAATTATATAAGCGCATTTGTAAAACCTTAATCTGTTACTGCAATACAATCGGATTGAACATCTAAGCCCAATTTTTATTACGATTCCAATGCCACGTTCGTGAATACTGCAAAAAGTTTTACAAAACTTGAGCAGAGTAGTGCCATTTTTATATTTATTTTGTTCATGCGGAATGATTGGAAGCGTTATGTAGTTCAATGCTCAATATTATACTCGTTCGTTTTGATTAGATTCTTTAATTTTGTATCGCAGCAAGCCAGGTAACTTCTGCAAGTCCTTCGAGATAAATCAGGCTCTTCTTAAGTTTCGACTCGGTTATTTGGTACTCGTTACATATTATTATTAACCATAGAGCTAAGTAGTATTTCTTTTCAGTGATTACTTCGGTAGTTGGTACTAACTGAAGGCTTCATTTCATACTTGACACGGCACTAAGCTATAAAACCAACATCAAAAAAATGAGAACGACTCTTCAGTTTTACCTGCAGCAGAAGAGTTCATTATCATCACGGCACACATATTTTACCATTATTATCATTAGTTTAATTAGCGTTATTTTCTTTTGGCCTATATGTACTCCCAAAATGATAACTCATCCGTTCATAATTAATGATGCTGAAGTAATATTACTACAGAATTCAGGTTCCATAATGGTCTCTGAGCACCGTGCATTTTTATTAAGAAATATTTTCACTGCTCTGCCCTCTCATATAGTGTATTATGCTGTGCTTCAATAATATTTTCGGCTTTTGGTTTCAAAATTAAAAAACCCAGTAGTAAGCCGTATTGTTTTGTAAAACCATTTCAATTTAAGCTTATCACAATATTAGCTGCATGCATGATATAAAGTATTATTATTGCTTAATAAAATATCAAAATATACACGTTTTTTGGCAATCATTATATAATTCAATAAAATGAATTGAATAATAAAAAACAGCTTAACAGCAAGAAAGTTAGCGTCTTCCTAATTTGTGAAATTGTAAGCTTTCACTGTTTTAAAGGCATAATCTTTGAATGTGAAATATAGGTACATGGGCGAAATGCTAAAAGATTCACTCCCTGGTGCGAACATTAAATGCATTTTTTTGTTTTTAAAAGAAGAAATGTGATAAGTTCCGATGTTACTCTACTATATCATCGACTGATGCCTGATATGAATGACAAAATGTTATGAATTTGTAACGATATTATTGAGATCTGAGATCATCTAAAACACGTAGAACGAATAAATACTAAAAAGCAATCCTTTTTGAAAACAGTGATTGCTGAAACAAAATGTAAAAAGGTGCCTTGAAAAAAAATAACGAGATAAGGAATGGCAAAGTCTTTTGCTAAAGTGGATCTTTGTAAAGTTTTACTGCATCGCAGGTTCAAGGTGTGTTTCTACTTCTTTATCTCTCTCAGATTCAGGCCTAGTCTAGCATCATTTTTTTTCTTCTGGGTCTGGGTCTTTCTTTACAGTGTCTACATATTGAGGTCAGCCAAGCCTTTAGTAGGCAATGCAATTGCGTTTTTATTACACTTGTGCTTTGAACAAACAAATAACAAATGAATCAACAAAACGCACATAAAATCAAGAGTAAAGTTAAATAAAAATGTTCTTATTTATTTGTCTACGCATTGTTTAAGTCTTAAAAATATTGCCGGCGTTTCATACGTCTCTTCCCAAAACTCCATTTTGGCATGATATTGCTTGTAATTCTCGTATACAAAGTTTTCATAAATCATGTCTTGCTGATTACGTCATTATTAATTATCACAATTTAATGGTAAATAGGGCGCATAAATATTTCTTGGATTTACACTCAAAATCACTTGTCTATTGCACATTATTTATATTATGATGTAAATTATAATGAATACATTTTTAAAAATCTGCAGATCTTAATTGGAATGCGTTGAATCCATATCTACTCAAAATTTAAAAAAAAATCAGTATGTATTGCAATTCTATTACAGCGGCAACAACAGTTGGACTTCTTGCATTACTCATCATATATTTGGGGATTACCGACAGACATGAAGTCCTGAAATATGGATTAAGCGCCTACTTCCTCAACGATATGTAATATGCATTTTAATTTGCAGCATCAAAACTACAAGAAAAACACAGTCCCAATCCCAACCTACATTATTGCATTAGTAAAAGTACCATGAAATTAAATGGTAACATTTAAAACCCATTAACCCATATGAATATTCAATCACCTCCATTTTAAACACAAAGATAGCTTATGAAGAGTAACATTCCCACGCTCAGGCTTTAACTGTATCATGCACCCAGTGTCATGTCACACAGTCTCTCTCATAAAAGGGAAAAAGTAATCAAGTTTTCGTTTCGTGTTGTCTTCAAGCATCAGTGAGAAAAACTTTTTTCATAAGAAAACTAAAACATTGAAGCCTAGAGAACAACGTCTAATTCTACACATTCCCCATAATATTTTTCCTACAATAAACTCTAGTTTTTTGAATCACGAAAGAAGTTGATAATATTATGGCAAAGTAGAGCATCCGGGATATAAACACAGTGCTATTCTAACATTTTCTTTTAACTCTGCCGTATAAAGTGTTACGCACCTTAAAATTCATGAAAGTATGTCTTGTTTTCGTGCATGTTTGCTTGCTTTGCTGAAAACCGTTCTTTATTTTGCATCGACCCACCCACACACCTTTTTACGTCACTAATGCCATATAATGAAACAAAGCTCTTGAGAACAAGGACTTGAGATGTACATACATACGCGACTGCACGGCAAGATGCTAAACTTCCCAACCACTACCTAAGATCGCAAGTAGTATATCCGGCACTTTAACGGTGCTCGAAGTAACCATTTGTGCCAATATCCGTTTAAAATTGCAACATGTTTGATAAGAATTTTAAAAGTCTTGGGCTGGTTAGAAAATTGGGTCATGCTACAATGTTGCCTTCTGCCTCCAAATTATTCGTAATCATAATATTTTAAAACATCTTGACGACAATGAAAACTGAAAAAAATTTCATGAAAAATCCGATCGCTTTCTCATGCAGTGATTAAGCACTTGTTAAATGCGATGCATGGTTTGTATCCTCCAGAGAAAGAACTATGCATGAACTTGCAAGCAGCTATTGAATCAATTTATGAAAAAGTTTCAGGAAGTTACATAAATGTTAATTATGGATGAAATGTTTGTTTGTATCTATCGAAAATCAATTAGACTAAGACTGAAAACATACAGAATTCATGTTTTCTTCTCACTCGTACAGAAAATCTAAAAGTTAGCTTTTTTAAAAATTGTGAGCTTTTTCATTTTCACATCACAAACAGTCAAGAGGTCAATTGCACATAGAACAATATCGAAAAAAGAAGAAGAATGCTAGCAGCATGTCTATGAAAGTGAAATGGGAAACTTACACCGTCATTGACTTTAAAATGTCAAGAACTTCTAACACGTAGGTACATACTTATTAAATATAAAAACAACCACTTTATTGCCAATTGGAAAGTTTATTTTAATTTTCACTATAATCACTACTTCACTATAATCATTTCAACGTAACTGGATAAACACTCCAATGCGTGATATTTTTGAAAAATCTTAGAAGCAGCTCGGTTTCTCAAACTTTGAACTAAACACACCTTCGAAAGGATGAAGAGACCTAGCTGCACTAACTATAGTTTGCAGTTTATCAATTTTGACAGAGCAACTTCAGGCGAGGCATTGAGGACTGTAAAGTAGGCAAGATAGAGAGTAAAACCTCGCTAACAACAATGCAACGGGTTAGTTATTCGTTACTATATATTGTGCGAGAGACTGCTAGTGCCTTCATACTAAATGTCTGATAATGAGCAAAACGTTAGGTGGTTGCAAGCGCCTTGACTAACAAACAACAATGTAACAGGACAAGATACGGTCGTGCACAAACAAACATAGCACATTTAATTTGTAGTGTTCGTTAGTGTCACCAAGAGCGTTATCGTAGCACTAAAGAAACATTGTGTCTTGAACAAAGAACACACATCTTTTATGCATATTATATTATGTTTCATTAATCTTGGAACGAATGAAATAAACGAAGTGAATGTTATTATGCTCATGTTATAAAAAAGCCTTAACAATTCGCATCACATCATTTGCAAGTGCAGCAGCGCCAAGCGCCATGTTCTTAGAATTTCTTATTTAAGGTCCATACATTTTTCAATACGCTTAAAAATTTTCATAAGCAAGACATTTCACATCAAATCATGCCATCACAATATTCTCGCAAAAGAATAGTTACGAATGCCCATTACGGTGCTAAACCTAAACCTTAAAATGAAAAGTCCTTATCGGCTCTAAGTCGTTATTAAAGTCGAGTGTTAGAACTTGTGCTACATTTAGACTGTATTTTGAAACACGAACTCAGTTTTTAAAAAAGAAATGATATGGTACATACGTTTGTCCTATCCATAGATAATACGTGGGGAAGTACTAACTATTATTCATTGTTAGAAGGCATCTGTCAGAACAGAATCAGTCAGGGTTTGGTGCCATCGAGTGCCACTGCATTAGAGACTTTTGGTATGAATAAGCCATCTCCTTTAGTCATCTAATAACAATTCATTACAGCCATACATATTTATATGTATTATACCGACCAGAGAAGAGGGAAAAGACTTGTATCATCATCATCGTATCATGATGATGATCATGAAAAATTTCTTTCGAAAACCATGCATCATTATTACAGCTGAAAAGAAGACAACAAGTATGAGGCATACTATACCAAAGAAACTTTATTTTCTAGAAATTGAGTCCCCGTTTCTCATTTCAGTTCTAGGTATTTTGCTGCAAAAGTTAGAAAATAAAGTGGTGTTGCAAAATCGTGTGGTACTACTTACTAGATATGTACATCACTTGGTAAAAGCCAAGAAACATGCATTATTATTCTCTTAGGGGCTCAGAGCGTTTTCTTTCTTGTAAAGTACGTTGCCTCGCTCTCGCTGACTTGGCTCATGGTGTGATGCTAAAGAGAAATGCAGAACACGGGCAATAAACTACAGCTTTAAAAGTTGCAAAAAATTCAAGTAAGCGGTAATAACGGGATCGAAATGGAAGAAAAAATTAGTACCTACACAGGTTCTGTTGCTCAGCCAGCCCGTTCTTTAGACTTCAATTCAATATCGGCTTGAGAGACTGAATGACTGAGTAAGCTGCACAGAACCCTTTATATTGTTGGGCAGCAGTGCACACTTTTTCTCGAAGTGATTGTTGAGCACGCTGATGTTAATCAAACACATCTTGCAGATAACACATTTTATATTTATACTATGAGGATTGCAATAATATTGAGTTACATCATGCAAAAACATTTTAATCCACCGTAACCCTTCCATCCCTTTTTCACACGTTCGATTTAGAACAAGTGATACAAAACGCACGTAGGTATACTTATTATTGAGGATGGATGACGATGATGTTGTTCACATTTCACATTTTTAGCCTGCCATTCCCTATGCAGATGCAGAATAGAAAAAACGCCAAACAAACGTCTTTTCGTCGATTTCGTGATGATATTATGATATAGCGTTTCCCTGCATTTCATCATTGTTCTTCATGAGTGTTCCCATTACTCGCTCGTTGTCTGTTTCGTAAACTATCATTGCTGTACTGCATCCCTTTCATGTTCTATGTAATGTATCTCTATTTTATTGGATATTAAAAAATAGAATATATAATAGCATTTTCTGCAGATTTTTTCCTACTATTATTACGCAATTTAAACGTGCGGGCAAACTCGACTACTTAATTCAACCATTTGCTCTTTTATTGTCATCTTATTTATTTGATACGTATTTGATAATCGGGGAAAACATTGGAATTTCATGATAGGCTTACAATATTTTGCTGAAAATATCCTCCTTAGAAGGATAAAAGAAGAGCCAATCTTCGATTTACATTTTATTACCTAGCCATATTACGAGATTTGAGCTCTTCACTTTCCATTGTCTTATTTCATTTACTACCTGCCAGCGTATTTCATTGAATTGCTAAACAAGGTAAATATTTCATGAATATCTGCTACCTACGAAACAGAGAAACCTTTTGGCTGCATCGGCGATATAAGCCAGTTATTTTTTGAAACTTCATGTCAAAACAAAAATTTTAAGAAACTGCGACGCACAAACAAAATAGCTTATAATTCTACCGCAGATGCCACGTTTTGACAATTTGTCATTGAATATCTGCTTGCGAAATGATGAAAAAGTACAATATAAAATGGGACCATAACGTAAATCGTGAATTGCGGACATGTAAGAAAAAGAAAGGTTAACTAATTTTGAGTCATTAAAAGTAAATATGCTTTCAATTCAAATAAAAATTACATTTGTGTTGCGAAAAAGTTCTTCTGAACGCAATTGTATTCTATTCAGCATATTATTGTACCTACTTCAGCAAACCAATGCAATGGGACTTTCATTTTATGCTGAAAAACAAGAGAATTAGGTTAATTCGAAAAGGATGAAGGATATGCAGCATGCATGCCACGATTGCCTTGCAAGAAAACATTGGAAGTAAAAATGTATTCGTACGCACCAATCATGAAATTGTAAGCAAGGAGGCCATAAAGATAAGTGCAATATCAGTTAGATGCCATAATGCACATGTATTCATCTGCTTATGCTACGTTTGTACATGAGGTTGAAATGACTTCCGTAATAATGAATATTTGCGCTGGTACTAGCTCACTAGCTAGTGTTATCTTGCACAACAAACAATGCAAACAGCCGCAAACAATCTGACATCATTATTGTGAAGGGAAGAAAGACAAGACGACAAGTAACGTACGGCACACTATTCTTGCTATCATATACTACCGTGAATGCTAAAGTACCAGTGCAGTGCCATCATATTATTTAGTGTTTGATGCATACAATAGTTTCATCAGTAAATAGCAGTTAATTTTTCGCTAAAAATGAAATTTAAGGACTAGTCACATACTAGAAGTAACACAATGAGCTATAAATGTGAAATTAAATCTTGCACATTAAATGACACAAGCAAGGCAACATTATACAAAAGGTATGCATTGTAAAAATTAAAAGCAAGTGAATTGCATAAGACGATTTTGATGAGTAATGGTCAAGTTGAAAATTTGTTTAGGTACATGCTTTGATACGCTTATACACTTATGAAAATAATCACTAGATCATTTTCGTACGTATTGCTAAATCCGAGAAGAATTATCGACAAAACCCTCGGACAAAAAAAGTTTGTCTTTCATTTTTCCGCTTCCGTTTGCAGACACCTTAATGCACGAATTACATGTTTAAACAAGGCGCGATAATTATCTAATTTATAACTTTAGATTTAAACCAGGAGTGTTTACTGCACAAACAAGAAGCAACAATAATGAGTAATGCCAATGCCATTTGGTTTCGAACATAAATTTTCCAGCCAATCCTTGTGGTTTCTTCAGAGGGCGATTACATAATCAATATTTGATGATAAATTCATGGATTGTGATTGTATGATGAACAAACTCAAACTAGGAAGTTGATAACGCGCGACGTGATTGAAATGATTAGCGATGCAATGAAAGGGGCAGAATGTACACCACAAGCACTCTGGAATGCTAGGGAAATGGAAATGATAAAGGTATTATTGCGGAAAAAATAGAGGAATGGTATGACATGCAAGTCACGGTCATAACGACGACGACTGTGACCGACCACCGACCCATTCAAATTAAATACGATGAGAATAAATATAGTAGGTAATTCAATAAGTTAGCATTGCAAAATCCCTTATACTGGTAGAGCTTACAGATTAAACCGATTTAATTACTCGGGAGCCACTATAATAAAATTTATAGAATAGATTATTAGAATTTAGAAAAATTCGGTTTTCCAATGCAATACATGTAACCTAGATGTAAGCAGGTAAGTATGTGCAAATCATGAGCCCGAAAGCGTTCAAATACGTCTTGTTGTTACTAAATCCTCAACTTTACATGCTAAAAAATTAAATTTAAATAACCAGTAGTCTTCCTTTATTTGTTATTTCGTACTTTTATTCATGCCACAAAAAACAATTCGTAAAACAGTTAGGTCTATCTTAACCATTGTCTAATGTGAAATTCGCAATTTAAAAAAAACCGTCGATAACCGTTAATACTAGCAAAAATCTTTGACTTACACAATTCATTTAGGAAGAGTGATCCATTCGTTAATGTAAGATGTTAAAATAGCTCCCACGAAATATGAAATAACTCAACATTCAACTGTTCCAGTTTCAGTCATGTGAACATCGCTGTTTCTTTTCTCTCATGAAAGCGTTCGCGTTACCCAATTCGAACACGATTTGAACTTTGTTGTACTGGAACTGTATGATTTGTGCTTTGTCTTACACGCAAAAACAATTTTAGTATCACTACTTATAATATTACATTATTCCTTCTGGACGAATATTTGAAGGAAGTGATGAGCTTGGATCGGGTAATACGCCTGAAGCATGAACTGTATTTGAACAATTTAAATTGAATATTTGTTTACGTAATAACAATACTAAGTTGCATTTTAAACGATTCGTGAGAAACTAAAACTTTTCTTAAAATAGAAGTCACTGTACTGGTTCTGGTATATTACTTCGTGATTATTATCGTTGAGCGGCTTCTCAATCTTTGTCCCGTAATAATCCGTCTCGGGTTACTATAATGCTAGTTTTTTTATGAGTAAAAAAAGAGTAGAAAAAAACTCGGATGGATCCACCAGTGACCAGGCCAATAACCAACTGAACACAAACAGTCAGGCGATTACACTCTCTGGTGCGGTTAACAGCTTAAATTCATTCAAGGAATCAATCGTCTATGCACATGTATAGGAGCTTCATCGAGTGTGATTCCTCTTTTTCTTCTCTCAACAGCAGTCATCATCATGTAACATCATCATCAGACGTTCCCCCTTTGAGATATCTGTCTATCTATCTATCTATCCGTTTCTTCCTTAGAGCATCGAACATATTATGCACAATTTCTTGTTGGCAATAATAATTCCCGTTCGCACAAGGATATATTATATGCCTAATGTTATTGTATGAGCAAAGCAAGCAGTAAAGTTTTTGAGCTCAACAACACCAAGACTCAGCACACCGCAGCAAAAGCCGTCATATCGTGCTTACATCTTCAAGTCAAGTTGCTTTTGGTTGGTATGTATGCTTCCATGTAAAATTCGATTGAAGGTTGTTGTCCTCCATGCACTCTCATAGACAGATACAGAAAAAGAAGAGCTTCATATCAATATCAATTAAGCCTCCGCCTTTTCTTTCTTCCTCTTTTATTATGCATTTTCTTTCGTTTTATGGGCTGATTGTGAATTTTCTTGGGATGCAATTGTGTAGTCGTTTTTTCATTAAAAAAGAATTAACATGCATCCTGTTAATGACAATGGCCTTCAGCACAGCCCTCTTGCATGAACTTGATGGAAATCAATTTTTTATTGAAAAATCATATCAACGTGGAGTTAGTTGCAGAAGGATGCACTATGCACACACCCTGAATGAGAATTCTATTTTCACACTAATAATCTCTGGTTAAATATTTAATTGGAAAGACACCCTTCCTGTATTTAGTATTTGTACGGAATTGGTCCACAGATGCAACTGACCCCATGTCAAGAGACATCAGAGATATTTAGAATACCAAAGGGTCATTAAAAATTAAAATACGAAATAATTTAATTTACAGCAAGTTAGATGTGCTACTTTTACATTTCAGTGAATTGATGATATGTATATGCCTTTTTGAAGAAAATTTGTAAAAGAGCATTTAGGGAGCTTCGGGGGAATTTAGAGAAACCTGTACCATCCATACCATACCTTTCAAAGAGATATTTTTTTATTTATTCCAGCCACAACTAGCTTTAAAAGACCGTGATTTTTATATATCATATCATCATATTTACATATTTATATTTACATCATCATTATCATTAATACAAAAACAAGTATATTATTCCTATTTTACGGATTTAATTAAGCTGATAATCGAGGATTTATATTTTAAGACTTTTTGCATGGTTAAATAGAGGACATAAAGCATCCACAAATTAAGAAGGGGCACAAAATATGTACATCACTGGAAACATTGTCAGAAAAAGGTGGGAATAATGATAAAAGAGCAGCCATCAACATCATTTTGGAAAGAAAAATGCAACAACGGTCAACAAGTCGTGTACCTGGAAAAAGAAATGAGGAAGCAAAAAACTCACCTTTCCTTTGTCAAACTATAGCTAGTAGCTTGCCGCTGTGTAAACTGTTGCTCTATGGTTTCCCACCTTGCCCGAATATATGGCATGCATACCAAAATGATCTGTATGAGTATGACCAATCCCAACCCAAACTCTGTTTTCGTCGGTCTCTTACTTTCCATCCATATCCCGGCTCCTTCTGCTAAGCAGCTCGTGGTCCAAGTCACGCATCAGTACTGCTGCTGCTACTCGTCATTTTCCTTTTCTCTTCCCTTTCCTGCGCGCCACAATCCACTTAAATAAAACAACGATTTTTCTCTTTCACTGGAAAGCTAAACTTCAAGAATATATCAGTATCAACACAATTAAATTTAAATTATCAACGGATTCGAACATAACTTTAATTTCCTTCAATTAGGTGAATATCAAAACCAGCTTGAATATAACCAATTAATTTCGGTAAGCTTTATTCTCTATTTTCAATAATTATAATAAAAAAATAATCGTTGCCGACAAAACAATGCTTTACTGCGGTGTGTGTTATTGATGTAGCGAAATGGCTGCTGCACCAAGCGACAGTGATATGCCAACTTTTAAGTTGGTACTGGTTGGCGATGGTGGTACTGGAAAAACTACTTTTGTGAAACGTCATTTAACCGGCGAGTTCGAGAAGAAGTACGTTGCAACCTTGGGAGTCGAAGTGCATCCTTTGGTATTTAATACGAACCGTGGAGCGATTCGTTTCAATGTTTGGGACACTGCTGGACAAGAAAAGTTCGGAGGACTTCGAGATGGGTATTATATCCAGGTAAAAGACAAGAGAATTGTATATTTTTCCACACCTTAATTGTTGATACATTTTATTTGATACGCATGACACCTTGTTAATAATTATTTAATTCATGTGTGTGGTATGTAGAATACCTATATCAGTTTATGCATTGTGAAATATTATTATTTGCTATTTGTATATTTTGAAACCTCACTTCTAATGTGGCCGTGACCTTACTATTTTTAGGAAGCTCAACAAGTTGCCTTACCTGATGACGACGAAGACCTGTAGGTTCACATCATCTACTTGCTTTCCAACATATGTATTTCAGTTTCGCTATGCTTTCCAGCCATTAAGCGAATCACTAGGAATTCGAACTGAATCTTGTATTAAATATTTTTCCACATTACTGATTACTATTACTAATGCGATTAAAACACAATTAGAATAACTTTGTGATTTTGTCCTGATGACTTTAAAACTTTTGATTCCAAAACTATTTAAAGATGTACCTCTCTCTACGAGTAACTTTGTTTGCTATTATCTTAAAC
>JAHZNI010004234.1:0-26873 GCA_027744415.1 Seira ritae | reverse complement strand
TTTATCATTTGCCAGTTTTGCCACCATACAACCATTCATAAGTATGAGCATTGAGCATGTAGTGCAGTGTAATTAGTACGACTACCTACTTCTAATATGCCTTGCATATTATTATGCATTTTTACCTCAGGTTCCAGTCATTAATTAACCTTATTTATTAGTGTTCAAAAATACGCGCCTTTTCATTGTCAGAACTGAAAAGGGGAGCAGTCTCCTTTTTTTAATTTAAAAAAAACAAAATACAAGAAGAATTAATGGTTCAATTTTTTGGACCATATTATTATTATTATTTTCGTTCAAACATGTTTTTTCTAACTGTTTCAATGAGAATGACACCCCATCCACCATTTATTCAAATCAAATGGCAAATATATATGACAATCAAAATTGCTTGCATCTGCCTTCACCACAAAGGAACCATGTAAATCATTGTTGTTCCAATGCCCAGCCAGACGTCAAATGATCATGTTTTGCTCTCAGGAGTGTAAAAATTGAATAGTATTTAATGAGGCACGCATTGTCTGTTCATCATGTTTACTTTGGTGGCAGTTTCTTTTCCCTCTCTGCTACATTTTATTTCTGAAACTTCAAGTTTAGTCACCACCTTGAATGTACATGTACGTGTACCTATTACAGCGTCTCCGTTGCAATGTATCGTAATATACAATGTACAACAGTACAAGCCATTTTCAGAAATATAATAGCCATAGCAGTGCAGTACCCACTCCTGTACCTCATTCATATTACAATTTATTCAATATTTTATGTCCTCTAATTAAGTTCCAATATTACAACGATATTAATGTCTCGCATAAACGTGCGCCAGCAAAAATTACTTTATTTCTTCCTCGTTTTTCGTTACAAAATATAATATGCAAATTGTAAGATATTGCGCACTTGGATTGTTTTTCTTTTGGAACCGTGACAACTTAGTCATGAACATTGGGATGTGAGACTTGAGATGTTTTGGGGGAACGTTTCGAAGGTGAATAGTGAATATCGTAATACTGATTTTTATTTTTTGGCGAATCCAATCGTATTGAATGTTTGCTACTTGAGATAACCGAAACTTTTGCACGACATGGTAAAGTTGGCTGTCAAGCCAGCTATTTCTTGGCATCCATACAGTTAAACATACTCGTCGTTCCTTGATAACTGCTTTAATTGAAAAAAATGATTGTCTGTTGAAGTGCCATATTCCCTTATAACTTTTTAATGTCTCTTTATTAACGAAAGATGTGCGAAACCGAAAATATATTTCATAGCGAGTAGGTACTTAAACAACGATTCAGCTCATCGTCACAAAAGCCATGATTGAAAAACAGTCTTTTGATATAATTATGATAATTCAAGTGTCTATTTCTAAAGAACTAAAGTGTCTAAAAAGCATGGCATTCCTACCCTACCGAATAACGTTTTTTATGTCATTTGGTTTGTGGCTCCAGGTCCTCCAAAACTAATTCAACATTTTTATTGTTTGCTTGTCCATCTCGTTACACCGACATAAATGTTATAAGACATTGTCAGTAGTGCTTCTTTTATTTTCAAGACATATCGATTCATTGGCAGCATGTCGTTTGTTTGAAATGCATCGCGAAAAATTTAAATTGGATTGCATTTCTATAATCTCGCGTCTCGATTGAACTATAGCATAGCCTTTATAAATTTAAGATCATTTTGCCACAATTTTTTGAATAGAAGTCGTTATACTTTTTTTCTCTTTTGAATAGCTCTGAGCAATTTTCTATTTCCTTGTCTTTTATTCCTTCAATCAGTATCCCCTTAGAGATGATGCAGATAAATAATAAAAGTTTTCTTTGATTTCATTCCATCGATTGGGAATTTTTTCAGCTGGATATTTCTTTACGCTGCAGTTGTTGTAATAGGCAATTCTTGATATGCATTATGTGTATATCAACGCACTTGTATTTAAATTCTGCCTCGAGCTAAACTCGTGTGTCTGTTTTATTTCTCTCTTTGTTCTTATTTCTCATTGAAAAGGCATCATTTTATTTTGTGAAGTGCTACATTTATAGAGATTTTCATCTTTTGAAGGTTCAATGCTGCTTCGTTTTAGTGTGCATACTTTGTTACCGAGCCTTTTGTTACAGATGACTTCCTCAACAATAGGGAATATGCTGTCTGTCAAGCTCGCTTGGGACATGCAAAAACAACCATTTTCCTTCAAAAACCAAATGCAACACAAATTGGTTGCGTAAACATCCTAATCTGGACAGTTCATCATCATCATAATGCAAATGAAAAATGTGGAGCCGATTCTCTTCTGTAAAAAATATTGCAGTCATTCCTTTCCATAACCAAAATATTTATCCAAATTAATTATGGCGGCATATGCTTCATCATCAGGCAAGCAAAAATGCTTTTAAGCAAAATTTATTCTTCTTTCTGTAATAACGATTGTATTATAAAAGCATGATACATATGTACCTTGGTGGATATTTGTTTCTCTCGTTTCTTTTGATAGCATAAAAGGTGATGGTACACAATAAACTCACCTGGAGCTTTAACACTGGGTCACGCACCCAATAAACATCAATAATATAACGATGTATGTATCATCCTCATCATCACCATCATCATCCAATCTCTCGCCCTCAGATATTTATTTGCTTAAAAAATATACATGTATTTATACAACAGAGCTGACTTTTCCCCTTCTGCCATTATCATCGCTGAACTCAGCACAACGGTACAGAACCAATGGTACCAAAGGATCCTCATCATCACAGGTACAGGGTACAGGAGCAAATATATATAAATTATATCGTGGCAAGAAAGCATAATACATCATCGTTTTTCTTTATTGCATATTGTTTTTATTATCACCATCAAAAGATTAAAAATTTGAGGAAAAGCAACGCTGTAGATTCATTTTTTGCCATTTTTGCTTTCCCCAGACCTCCTTTTACTGCATTAGGAGTTTTTCAACCTACCTTACTTGGCTACCTACGGCTTTCGTTTTGGGCTTACCTATTATTTTAAAAACCATTTCCCTTGGCCCATCATTACATCATTCAGTTTCTGATCTGAAATTGCTTCAACACAATCCAATACCAGAATTCTCAAAGTAGTTAGTCTCTGTGAATATTTTGAGATTTCCAAAATCAATATTGCAATGTTTGCTTTTGAATTGACGATTTTTATCAAATTAAAATTTGAACTTTTTCATCTTGCTATGAAGTGAAGTGAATAGGGAAAAAAGATGTACATACCAACTTACCTTTGATTTCCAAGTAATTTGGCTGGTGTCTTTGTCATGCAAAACTGAAGTAATTGATCTCGTTACGGTTACTTAGCTGCATTTTACTATTAACCTCTGCCTGAATGGAATAGGTAAATGAATAAGTGTAGAAGTGAATAAAGGAATTCTTTGATGAATTGAATGATTCCCCCTCTTATCGATTTTCAAAGTCGCAATGTCTTCAATCAGCACGTTATTTAGAGTATTGATATTGACTTCAATTAATTTGGCTATTCATTTTTTTACTGATGATCTGGCTCTGGCATTCAATCACTCGTAACATGTAATAATAAAATGGAGAGTGGCCTTACAAATACAAAAATGTTTCACGATGACTTTAGTCTCACGTAGATACATTTTTTTCCTTGTGAACATGACGATTTCTGAGTCACCTCTATATCTCTTCAATGCAATGGAAGGTTACATTGAATAAGGATTCTGCGGTTTGAGAAGGAAACGAGGAGTCTTTTTCAGAGTTTTACTCTCATTGTGATGTCATGACAGCACATTTTGATCGCAAGGCTAGCATTTGTCGTGCTCATATCTAGCATCAGACAATCATAGTAATATTCACCTGTTTTATGCAATTAAAGCAACAATAAGTGCTAACATAAATTCGAGCAGTAGTACATACCTAGCTGTAATATATTAATCAATCAAGGGTGAAATAATTGAATCAGATATTCAAAGATATTTTTCTTCTAAAAAATATGTGGCAGTGGCATCATGTGAAGAAGGCCGGAGAGTTCTTAAATTTTTAAAAGTCATCATTTCGTGTGTGAGGAAGTATGTAACTCTGTGAAATACACAAAATGTAACATGCCTTGCCCTCCTTCGTGTTCACGCTCAGCGTAGTAAACACCATCTTCAATCTTCACAAACTTACATTAGCTTTAAAATGCTGATGGCCATAATAATTGATGATTACACGGCTATTATAATAGGAACTGAGCTAAACCAGTGAATGATCTTCAAAAAGTTTGGTCGCAACATATTATACTGCATACATACATTGCATCGAAGCAGCGAAAATGCTCGCAGAAATCCTTTGTTACGAAGACGAAATTAAAAGGAAATAGGAGCAACTTACACTTTTATGCCTAATCATTGTTGCCACCGCAGAAGACCAAGAGGGGTCTATTCTGCAGTTCTGCTTCCCATTGAAAATGCTTTCGAGCAAAGCGATTGCATCATATTATATATAATACGTATCATATCATCATGCATGCTTCTTTACTTCGTCGTTTTTTTTCAAGGATTTTATGAATGATCTATGTAAGTTTCATTAACACCACGTTGATAAAGGACAAAAAAATTTGACAGTGAGTCCATTAGAAAGCTTGGGGCAAGTACTATCAAGATGAATTCTAGTAAATTACTTAAACCAGAAAATCTCTTAAAAGCTCTCTTAACTTCAAGATCAGCTTCCATTCTGCGGAGTGTCGCAAAGCACAACATCTTTTTTTTGCATAGGTAATATATTTCTAAAGTTGGAACACCCATGAACACTGGCCACTAAACCGCTACTACCACTTGGTCACGAAGTATGAATCAAGTGCTCAATGAAACAATAAGATGATGAGTTAAGGACAGTAAATTTTTTTTACAAAAGTATAGTCAAAATTAGTGCATTTAGGGCGGAAAGGGGAGAATTGCTTCTAAAATTTTGTAAATTATTATTATGGTGCTCTCAAAAGCTCGACACTCTAAAAATGTCCCCGCACAAAAATTAACCTTAGATATTATTATGTGCACATTTCAGCCTAGCGAGTATGCAATTACTGATGCGGTGGTGGTGCTTCCTAATTATGTCTGAAGGTGCAGCATTGAAGTCTTCGTATTTTATGCGATCTTCCTGAAACATTTCTTCAACCCAGAAATTATGACTTGTCATCTCATTTCCTTCGGATATTATGAATTTTTAGCATGTGCCATCGCCATCTAAAATGCTGTTGATGATCAGACCTGCTTACTCTAGAGACCTTAGCCGACTCAATGAAACACTTGTTTTGCTTCAATTTTTACGACCTTACCTTAGCTATATCCAGTAAAGATCGCGTTAATTAAATATACCACAAGAATGAGACTAGGTACATAATTCATTTTTTAGGAAGAAAAGCAACTCAAAATATTAGTATCCATCCCTTCCATTCCAACGGCTCTGCTTCTGCCAATACATTTTTTTCGTCTAGAAAAATACAGGTGTGGCTACAAGGCAAAACGCTAGTGTGTAACTGCGACATTGCAAATTAAAGCATGAATATGCAATCTGCATGCATATTATAATAATCATCGATATAGTTCTCTCTATGCGATGCGATGGTCAGGAATTTAAAAAAAGTGTGAATAATGAGATGAGAAGGGTGCAACAAGCTTAACCTTCATAGCCCAGCACGAAAACAATGATCTGGTGTAATTAATCTATGCAAAACCTTTACACGAATCATTTATTTTTATCCCGAGCAATTTTATCCACCACAATATAAAATATATAATACTCCTTCGATAGATGTAGGTAAGTATGCATGTGAATTATACGGCGATAATTACTTATATATGTCGTCATGCAAAACACTTCAGGTTTTTTCCTTGTTTCTTGAGCGAGGATGAGGAAGGTGAAATGAAAGTTTGGCCCTTTTTTCGAGTTCTTTTGTTTGTTTTAAAACAAGTGGCAAGAAACGCACGTTTTACATATTATTTGTCATTTTTCCATTGCCATCATATACTATATTATATAAACACTCTGATTCTGATTTGGTGACATTGAAATTTCAGAGTAAACAGGACAGGCGAGTGGACTATTTTCATCCCTTACGAAGGCAGAAAATATAAGCTAAGCATATAGGTAACCCTGATTATTATAAACTTCTTTAAGTACTATTTAATCAGGCAACTTACAAAGCCGATGGCAAGCAAAAAAATAAAAACACATTCAATCGTGTTCCTTGCTGAATTGTTGAATAAAGTGTTGTAGCTTGTATGTTATGTACATGGTTGAAAATATGCGATCAATAATCGTCCAATCGGTCCAATCCAATCGATGATGATAGCCATCATCGTCGTCATCGTACACACACAATAAAGATAAATTTGCATATATTTTTTCCGTGATGGAAAAGATAAGAGTGCGGCGTTTCTAAGGATGCTATTAATTGTAATTCGGTTCTAATTATAAGCAATATTAAATCTTATAGAGTCATCTTTTTATCAAAGCCGCCGATCATGAATCGAATCAATTGAGCATTAAAAGCTATTATTATGGATGAAACACGTTCGATTTTATTATATGTATGCTACACAACTACCAGTCTGTCGGTCCGTGACATCGCGGAAGTTTTTAACGAAAACGAATGAAGCCCCTATGTACTTGCGTAACCAAAACGACAAGAACTCATCTATAATATATTACCTTACCTATTAGGTATTTCTTTAATGGAAAACCTAAATTTTTTCCTTAAAAATATCTTATTAAATTTGGTCTTTAATTTTCCATTTATAGCCGTAACTTTGATACACTCACAAGATGCATTTAAAACATCGGAGGAAAAGCATCATCATCAAAAAAAACATGCCGCTCAGGAAACGTGACTGTTTGACCCCCTGTGTGTATATTTTTCAAACAAAAGATTTTCAATTTTAATCATAGGTATAAGCCGATCCACACATGTTGATAAAACTGGATAGACTTGATTTGAAAAATGTCTCAACAACATGCCTACATAAGTGGATTACAATTTTAGCAAAATCAGCACGAAATATTAATAATCGCTGTAAGCCTTACAGAACACAAGATGCACGTATACTTGAAAAATATATAAGTATGAGGTGGCCGTCTGTAAAAAATAATCGCAGGTAAAAATATATAATATTGCAAATTTAAAGGGAGAAAAAATGAAATAGATCTCTGTTTTTGCGAAGCTGCACTTGAAAGAGAGCGTATCGTATTGTTTCAGGCTATCGAGTTTCTTGCTACATTACATTACATACATTATAGCTGCCTGGAGTTTTATGATCATTGTACATGGGTAATGTTGTACCAATACCGACACCGATGCTATTACAACTTCTTAAGCATTCGCCTATCTTTTATTAAATATATTATTATATAATATAATATGCAAACGTTTAAATGGAAGTTAGCGGAATTTAGTAAAGCAAATCAACATTGATCGACTTAAAAATTGCTACCTGCTACACTCTACACTTACTTTTTAAGCCCATGCACATATTTTATAAAAGTCCTGTTTCACCTGTACAGGATTGCGCCTCCATTGTTATCCGCTCTCTTTTGTTTTGTCAAACTATTATTATTATTATTGTTTTTATGAATAGCAGAAGGTATTTTAAATTTCAGTCCTGATTTCGTTTGAACTAGATGAAAACCGACGATGCCGCTTGATGGTCACCTTCGGAAAACAAGTGTGCATAAATTAATATAATAGAAATCATTAGATGGTTATGAAATGTCAAGAATAATTAAATGTCGAGCAAATCTACTATATTGAGTAGTAGTAGTAGTGGTATCAGTATGCATTTCATTCATTTCATTACATAATATCATCCTTCTCTGAGATGATTTGTAGAAAACACTTGAAAGTGCGAACTTGGCGATAGTAATGATAATGAATGGTAATAATGATAAATGATTGTAAACATCGAATACTTATACATATTTATACAAAGAAACAAAAAATACTTACACACCTTTCCTTTTATTTTCTCGCTAAACAATCGCCAGTAATGACCACTTACTTAGGTATGTATCACTCAGTCAATGCAATAATGCAATGGCACGGTGTGTTCTTATCTAACATTTATTATATGTGGATGCCTCACGCGACAAAAGGAAAAAAAACATCTTACGCTTGCTACTCAAGTATGTAATAATTATTACTCTTAAGAAGGGCAATTAATAAATTTTCTTGTTAACAACAATTGGTAATTTGCTTTCATCAATATGGTATGATTTTGTCTCACATTTACCTACACGCAGCTAGCTACTTACACAGCATTAGCATAATACCTATTACCTCTTCCAACTCCTTGTTGGTCGGTTGCCATCAAAGGAAAAAGTTTTATGGTTTATGCCATCCCATTGTTGCAGCACAACAGAGGTGCACAATGATTTCAGGTAGGAGGGTAAGCTGGTGAGTGGTGTTTATTTTTTTCAAAAGGGAGAATGAAATAAAAAGCGACGAAATTGGTCGTATCAAATTAAATGCTTATGCTCAAATTTTTGTCTTTGTAGAGCAAAGGCGAAAACATTTTGCGGGACATGATATACTTTTTCATAAAAAAATTGTTTGAAGAGGAATGTTTGCACATGTAGTTTAAATTTCAACAGAAATTAAATATTATGGTTTCCACTATTATGCAATAGTATTTTTCTGGCTCTTGAAACTTTGAAAGTCTGTTTTGTAATTGAATTCCGTTAATATTTTAGTTCAAGCCAAGCTCTGTAAAGCAATTTATGATGACTCTGTCATCATATATAGATCCACATTCGTAAGAGGACGTTCTTTCGTTCGAGCGAAATAAATGAAATTATATGAATGATTTTGACTTTCTACTTTGATCCAGTTGCGTGTCGTAAATCATACATCCGAGACGTCCCCAACCATTAATCGGCCTACTTCTGTCTCAATTTTTGTCCATCGCTGGTGACAATCTTGTTTCCGCATCCCAGTCACTTTGATGAAAAAATAAATAAATATCAATTCAAAGAAATCGAGAGGATATCTAGAACTCTCTCAATCATCAATTCCAATCCAATCGTTTCTATTGATTATTGTAGAAAATAACATATTTGCATTTAAATCAAGTGACATGTTTGGATACTCAAAGTGATTACATCAGTGTCTGAACCTGCTTTCCATGAAATCAATTACAGATCCGCTAAAATAGAAAAAAAACCTTACGTAGTTGAAAAAAAAAGAGTTTCACCGCTGATTGTTTTAAAAGTACTTAAATCTATATATCGGTCGAATTGTCGAAGGTATGATAATATTTTCCAATCCAATCATAAACTCGTAGTATTGGTTACCATATCTCCATTATTATTATTATTGCTTGATCAGCTCAATGTATCAGCTCAATTTAATGCTTTTTCTACGGCATTATTAACAAAAATTGACGAACATGTTGGCCCTATTGTGAAAAAATCTATTGTAAAATTATCCTTTTGAGAGGAGGAATTGCTTACAACAGACACAGAAAATGTAAATTTTGCCATCCAATCAGTCTGACTATTTCTGAACCATTACTCTTCTTCTAATTGACATTTACATTCATAAAGATGAAGTTTGCGGCTTTTCATCTCGTCCCCTTTTACTCACTCAATCCACTCGTTTCTTACTCAATTCATTATGTTAATGAATATAAGAAATCATGAAAAGAAAGAGAATCGAAGAAAGAGAAATAATGATCACAATGTAAAGTATTATTTTGCAGGTGATAAAAAGAAGCCGACAAGATCAATCAGTATTTTGGAGCCCGACAAGATACCTGGTATCCTGGCTTGGCTTGGCCATGGCTCTACCTGCTTTGTACCTTGTATACATATCCTTCCCACGCAAAACCACTCAACTTTTTTATTGTAATTTTTGCTTTTATATTTTGCTCCTTGAACACGCATCAAACTAGGAATTTTAATCAAGTTCAAGTATTTTGCCCAGGTTCCGTGTTCTCCACAGGATTATTACTGAAATGATCAGCCTGTCGGAAATGAAGGAAAGTATGTAAACATGAGCAAACAAGCACGAAAATTATGCCGTGACCGTTTCTCTTTGTGTATCTTTATCCTACTCAATCTGCTACTTTTTATGTATCAAATCCGGGAAAAAAAGTCTGAATACTTTAGCAAATTATCAATTTGAAAATATTTTCGTGCAATCAAGATTAATATTGATGGCCAATAAAATGTTTTCTTCAAAAAACATTGGAACTTACTTACCTATGTCGGAATAGAAAACGGAATCTTACACAAAAAAATTAAATAAGTTCTTTATCCAAGGTAAAAATACCAGTTGCAGCTCAATGACATTTCATTTATGCATTTTTTAAATTTAAAAAATAACTTAGAGCTGGTCCAGTTTGAAATAAAAGAAACTAAAATATTATCTAAAGTGTTCATATAATCAGTATTAGGGACACGATGATAGTAATATAATGATGAGATTTGAATATAAATATTCAAATGATCTCAGTCATCAAAAAAAAACATGCCTTGCAATCTTCATTTTACGTTCGTTCCTGTTTTCATGCATAATCTAATAAAAAATTGAGTCGTGTTGAAGAGTGAAGACAAAACAGTGGTTCTTTAGCTGATTAAGAGAGTAGTAGTAGTATGTAGTGCGGTTAAAACGTTTCCTTAAACATTGTCAAAACATTTTTTTAAACAAATGGATCGTAAAACTTATTGTCTACATATTTTACATAATAAGTCCAGGCATACATACCTCTGCAACAATTTCTTCTTTGAGTTCATTGAATCTAAAGTGTAGAAAATCTACCGTTTGAAGAAATATTCTATCGCTGCTTATAATTTCTCCTTATTGCTTTATTACTGGGAGATATTCAGTGGCCGATGTGCAATGTGCATATAAATACATACATAAATTCCAAGGGTACACGATAGTAAGATGTAATGTAGATCAGTACATTTTCCCTTTTTTGATCCATTTCTATTTACCAGACAGACAAACTATTTATTAGTATTTGAGATGAGTTGGCGTAACTTCTCTCTCCCTCTTCAGCCATCATCATTAAGATATTATGTAAGGTATGTATGCAAATAATGATAATTGTTCATCATCATCATTGTTGTTGGACAAACAAGAGCGAACATGAAGAGGGAGAAGTTGATGGGATGGGATGACGAGGACGACAAGGAGCGAACTGAATGCATGCCGTGTACTGTGTACCATAGGAGAAAATTATAGCTTAGTGTTGTTTTTATTACATAGATGTTAACTAGTGTTTGCTTAGTGATACACTTAAACCAGTGTTTCTAATGTTTGTATTGTCGAAAGAACATGATAAAGAAGCAAATATGTACAGTTTATTTTTTTGAGGAATTATGGAGATTAGAATGGCGTTAGTGATAATAATCATCATCACTCTCTACCATCAGCAAACAAACACAGTCCTTATCATTGAAATCGCGATTTCAACTGACACTATAAAGTAGTAACACTTCTACAAGAAAAAAATGTATACTGAAGGAGGTAGTGTAGGTAGGTGGTGCACCAACTCTATAATAATAAAAAAGAATTATCGTCTAACTTCTAACTACTTCTACTAGATACAACAACAATATACACTGATAAAAAAACGGTATCATCATCGCCTCAAAATTTTTACTAGTTACCCCAGTAAAACGTTTGTCTACTTCTTTTTTTGCTCTTGTTTTCATTCTGAAGTAGTAATAGTAATAGGTAGCACCAAACTAATCTCTTGAAGGCTGGTAGCAATCAAAGAGCAGGGGATGAAATAAAAAAAGTATATAGCTCTAAGCACTATTAGAAACGACATGTTGGCATGCAGCAGCAGCAGCAGCACACATGCATACTTGAACCAAGACATATTCAGTCAGAAAAGAGATCATTGTAATCATCATCTTCCCCATTGATCATCCTAATTTCTCATTCCTTTTGAGTGCCGAACCTTAATCATTTGTGCATTGACAGACTACTAATATTTTCATATCTGTCTGTTATGTTACCTCTAAAAAAGTAACAATCGTTTACTTTTGTTTTCCTCGGGAAAATGATGATGACAATTATTGACGTGTTGATGGCAGAGGAAAGAAAACGTTCCTCACATGAAATTTTAATAAGCTCGTTAGCAATTCCCTTTGTTTTCCCTCATGTGTCTCTGGGTAGGAGTATGGGATGAAGAAATAAAATAACTTTTTTTATGCAGGTATTAAAATGCAGCGAAAATCAAATCAGCTAAGATTAAAATTCATAAGGTAAGTAAATAAATCAGAATCGAAAGTAGACATGTAAAACTTATTGAACGGGATTATAAATATTTTATGTTGCAAATTAGGCAACATGTATGTATGGATGCATACATATTTTCGAAAGTATTTTTATCAATGAATTCCAAGCTACAAAAATGAATTTAGTTTGCGTCATAGAGGGAAATTTTTTTCCTGTAAATATACAATATACATGTAGATATGATGTAGTATTGCCTGAATTCCTATGTTAAAGACATAGTTGGTCGTCGTCGGAAAATAGTAAACGTTTTATAAAATAAAAAAATGTTGCGCAACTTGCAATCAATCAATCTCAAAACGTCATTCCCCGTTTTAGAGCAAATGGTTTTTATTCATTATAATATTAATCGATCTCATGCGTTTCAGTCAGATTCTATTGAAAGTGCAACAATGACATTGCTTACCACTTTATCAGTGGCACTTATCTTTGAAAATTTATTTGTGTGCAAAGTTATTTTAACTATTTATATTCGTTTTGAATCTTGAAAACTGTAACAAAGTGCAAATCTAGGTCCCTATGTTTCAGAGCCCTCACTTGCAAAATGTGAAATATTTGGAGTCAGCGATTGTCATGCGATTTTAAATTTTGAAGGATTTGTCGATATCCATTTCATGATTTCGTGAGATGAAGTACTTGCTTGGATAACGGCTGGTCCTTGCACTGCACGCGTAGATTTTAGGTATCATGACATTGGACTTTCAACTAAGGCTTAAATTATGATTGTATATGCATAATATTTAATGACACGGTTAACGAGATCATAATTCTTGCTCCGAGAGTAAACAGCACTCACAAATAGAGTTATTAAGCACATTCCGTCATCTACACAATTTCTCAATTTACCTGTGTGCTTTGGTTTATTTTCGTCAATTCAATACGGCATCTCTCAATTTTTTTCAGAGAAAATTGGATCTCATGGCAAAGCAATAAAATAAAAGAGCAATCAAATTGTGAAATTGTCAACTATAAAAATACTTGCTCAACAGTTTATAAATCAAGAGTGATTCCCTCCTGACAGTGTTGCTAACGCTCCATGTAACTCTATTTATTTTGCAAAAGAATGAAGGAGAATAAATACAATCGATGACATAATTCAAAATGCTTTAATATCTGTCACTCTCCTTTAACTTGACAATAAAAGGGCACTAAAAGTGTCTCGTTCAGAGATATTAAAGGCTGCATAATTTCTGACATTTGCCAAGACACAAGTCAGTCCACATGACCCTACTTCAACAACAAATTATTATTACTATCTTAATAATAATAATCCTCTAGTTTTTTTTATCGCTCACATAATAGTACACGCTGCCCGTGAATACCAGCGGGACTTGAAGTGCAATGAGCAAAAAGCAATTGCAATTGTAATGGGGGAAAACAACATTATTCCAAAAACTAAACGCATGAGGAGGAGCGCAGCGTTCCTCGAGCGATTCCAATTAGCAGTCGATCGATTGAACATTTATTTTCAATAAAGATGTTTTGTAATGTCCTCCGTCCGTACAGAATGATGTGATGAGGAAGGTCTTTGTGCTTGAACTCATTTTTAAAAAAAGCGCAATCACATGACGTTTAGGTACGTTTTAAGGAGCAGAACCAGAACATTACTTTTTCTTGGTGATAACTAATATACGCCTCAGCTCCACTCTGATTCTTTATGACTCGCCGTTGGGAAAGCAATAACGCCTCGTTCCATAGCTGTAATGCGTACTAAAATAAGTTAATAATTCAATGATTTTTGTCATGCACGTTGTTTTAGTGAATGGAATGTGACCCTTCGCCGATGGTTGAGAACATAAACCATTTTAAAGGCCAATAAATAGAGTGAAGTGTTCTGTGATTAATTCTTGGAGCATCAATTTACCCCAGAAAGTACTTCGAGCGTCTCCTTTCAAATGATTTATTGATTAGTAATAGCTCTTATGCAAATCCCTCAGGTTTTTTCATATGGCGGCAACAATTGAAATGAACAATATTGGTGCGACGGGTGTAAAGCGGGTGTGTAATTTGAATAATATGCAGTAGTAGTTAATTTTACTACTTTTTTCAGCGCAAGTTTCTCCTATTGAGTCATTGTCATGCCATTACCGCATAATTATTATTTTATTTCTGCCACTAATGCGAAAAAATTATTGAAGGTGGGGAAAGAAGCATTTTAATGGGATACCAATACACACTCCCGTCCGTCCAATATTCAGTGGGATGTCTTCGATTAAATTGATGTATAATGACTTGGGGCTAAATGCTACACTTGGCTTTGAAGCCATCGATTATGCCAAGAGAAGTGTTTCCGATTGGTACTGATTTTTGCTTATCGCGCATCGCACATGCATGATATTCTTTACGTGAAGAAGGAGAATCTTTCAAAGTTGAAGTGGTGCATCACTCACCTGTTTCTTTGAATTATTGATGACTCTGATTCGAGAAGTTATATAAATTGTGTTATCACATATATTTAGTGGGCTCAACCTGAAACCCGAGTAGAAACATCCTTGGGCAATACTGCCACATAACAGCCTAAAATGGAATATTACACGGCGATATGCCATGTCCCGACTTGAAAAAAATAAGTTTGAATGTTAAAATGTGTTAAAAATTTTATAGCCTAGTCGTATAAGCACTAAATAGTGCATACACAATCAAACTGGTCAAACAAAACCATGAAAATAGATCCCAAGGGGTGAAGCATTTTTATTAGCCTCTTAACTTTTTTCAGTTTATACCATTACGCGATGAATAAAATTACGTACAACTCTTTGCCCTGTAATCAACTGTCAGCGATTGAAATGTAGCATGATATTGATAAACATTACATTTGTAGAAAAGAGTTCACTCGTTCACATCATTATAATCATCATCAGTCGCATAAAATTTGTAGCGCTTTGATTGGTTCTGATACTTGAGGCAATCATCAAATGTGTAATTCAATAGTTTGATGAATGTACAACAGTAATTGAGCATTTTGCCTTCTATCAGCGTTCCCTGTTTTTCGTAACATATTTTCAATAAGGCCGTACTCGAATGATTTATGAATGCTAAAGATTTGTTTGAGTTGAGAAACTTTTTTGAGCACTTGAAACGAAACTATTATTTTGAATGGCTGAAGATTTTGCAAAAATCCCTTTAAATGCAGTTGCGCTCAGTTTCAAAATAGGAAAATTGCTCGGGGACAGGATTGAAATGTCTTGATAATTAAATATGAACCTTTCTAAACGTGAAGTGAGGGGAAAGCCTTTGATTTTTAAAAATTCAAGCAATCATTTACTGGTTCGGTTTTGCATGCAATTTTTTCAGTTTTTTCTAAGAACACTAACTGATTATTGGATTCTATCATGTTACAATCGCCAGTCAGTTATTTATGGTCAGGTGTAAATAGTGTAAATACAGACATTACCTTTCATTGTTTATTCAAAAATTACGTCAAAAATGTAAGTTAAGAAAATTGTTGTTGGGATCTGGTAATTTTTTACTTGCTTTGTGGCAAGTCTGGCGTACAACATTATTCAGCATGAGCATTGAAACATTAATGGATGGAATGCTTACAAACTCATGAATGGAAAAAGGTAAGAATGCGTGGAATTAGTTAACTTCAGGGAAAGTTCTTCAGTCTCACTGATCCAATGTGCATAATGGGTGGAATTACCTAGTGCTATGCAATTTTCGCGGATGCTTCCATAAAAATATTATTGGCGTTGAATCATGAATCGCTTTACCCTATCATACAGTGAAATTCAAACAAAAAAAAATCCTACAATAACGTGGTTTGCATTTCGTTTCTTACAAGACTCCGTGATTCTCCTTTTAATCCAATGCTTCATGTCATTTAGTTTCTGCATGCCTACGGATGTTGTATATTTGATAATATTCATAATATTGACTATCATATGAGTTTTGTCTAATCGTAAGAAGAATCAACAAAGAAGCATAGAATTCCATTTGGATCTGTGCAATAAACTTAAAACTAGTGCAAATATGCATGTAAACAGCTACAGCTTGATATCAAAAGTTATACTAATAGTAATTTTCAATGTGCTTTTTAAAATTCGAAGGTTTTGGCTCAAGTCATTTGATTATAATTAAGTTCCGCGAGATGGAATAAAACAATACTTCACTGTGCTTTCCAAATTTCAGCAGAATATTTTCTTTCCCCTTCCTTACAAGGACGGACGGCATCCTCTTAAACGATGGTGTGGAAGAAGGAATCAAATAGGCATTGATTTTAAATTGTGTAGCACTTAGTTTTTTTTATATACATACGTTTATTGTATGTACGAGGGGCCAGTGATCATATCAGTGATGGCATGGCACATTTTTTGCTATGTAAGTAGGTATAGGTGCAATATGACTATGACTATGTGTCTGCTTTTAAGCTGTGGGTAGGTAGTCATAGTCATTTAGGTAGATAAATACAATATGCGAACATGAAGCCAGACACATACTTAGAAGGAAAATACATTGAACCGTGAATATGACTTGAAGAATTTACGACCTAGACCTAATAGTTTGATTCAATTTTTATCAAAATCATGATTTTTTATTAACTTCTTCAAGATTTTAGGAGCATAGCATTGACTTTTCTAATAGAGCATCAGAAACGTTGTACGACATGCTTGGCTGTCCTTCCATCCTTATACTCATGACATGAGCAAGCAGCTTATCTGAAAACCAACAACATAATATTATATAGTTCGCTAACATAATAGTTCAGTGACTTGCAGAAATGGACAAAAGGAAAAAATGGAAAAAGTGCACTTTGCAGATCAACGCTAATACATGGACTTCTAAAAATATGTATACCTAGTACCAGTGCATCGCCGTCCTAATAATTTTCAAGTTTTACACTCGTCTTTGGCATACATATATTACGTAATTGATAATGATAAAAATTTTCAAGCTACCCATATACCTCTACATCTTCGTTTAAAGCATCTCATCTCGATAGCTTTCTCTGAGGTGAGTTGGTCAAATTAATATCCATGTAATGCATACGAATTCTGATGTTGTTCATCATGATCATGAGTAAAAAGTTTATGACTCTGAAGCGACTTATATTATTCTTTTGCTCTTGTTCTTTTGCAACATGTAGAGTAAATGATCGTTATTAGAAATTAATTTTATCGCAAAGACCTTCATGAAAAAAAATATTGTTACATACAAAAGTTCTGGTGGCGAATGATAAAAATTACGAAGACATTTAACCATGTCATGTCAAACAAACTCAGCTTGACCGTTCGGCCGCAGCTGTCATGATTATATGTTTAAGCTGAGAAAGTGCTTTAGCCTTGTTCCGCACCACACTTTGTTCTGAGGGCCTCACCTAGTTGAGTTTCAAGTAAAAATAATAATAATTTGCATCTATATATGCACGTATTTAAAATAGCGAATATGATATGATGATCTTCTGAAAAGGGAACGAAAATATTTTAAAACCAGGCACATTAAACTAAATGCATGATAATAAAATTCTATTGTTACGATAGTAATTCTTAAAGAATTTATTTCTTTGACCAATTGCTTAATGATCCATTTGTCCTCTGAATGGCAAACAAAGCAACTGAAACTGAACTGACTACGGAGAATTTCTGTAAAAGACTTGCATAATGGACTTATTGGGATCATAGCTTGCTTATTATTTGTGGCTCAATTAATGAAACCGACCTAACAACAATAATAACAACAACAATAATAATGATGGCATACACATTCATTATCATTATAATAACTACCATTAGAGAATGGAGCACAGCGCGACGCACTCACTGCTGCGCAGAGTGAGTCCGTTTTCCTTTAATTATTCCGCCAAACAAATGGTCATTCACTTCATTCATAAATCATGATTTATGACGCTTCCACCACACTCTTCGCAGTTTTTAGAAGGTTTTTCTTTTAATTTGTCCTGGTCTTGGGGGATTATACTCATGTGGAGCACAGGATAAAGCCCATAATATGCGTAATTTCCTTCATTGCATAGTAAATTGTGATATTGACAATAGAAGTCGTTAATGCTGAAAGCAGTTAATTTCATTGTGGCAGAAAAGGTAGCTTTATGAAGGTGAAATCATGCATGGAGAGTCGATAAATAAGTAGATAAGTAGCTGAAAACATTAAATTTGCAATAATCGCAACCAAAATATTCCAAAAAGTTCAATGTCTGATTTCTTTACATCATTTTAAATAGGCCCAACTGCAAGACAATTTTTATAATTAAGGCCTTTTATTCGCAAACTTCCATATTTCCAAATTGCTACATTTAAAAAACCCTTTTCTCCGAAAAATAAGTCTAGCCTAAACTGTACACTCCATAAATCCAAAAGAAAAAAACGGAGATGCCTAATAAAACCAGTAAATAAAGTAGCGTCATTATATTCAAAGTTATGGTAAAATATACAGACTGACAAGCCAAAACCTCATCCTTATTTTGTAGAGTAATTTTCTACCTGTTGTTGTTAGGAGGAATATTTTCTCCAAAAGTCCTCTCTGATAATATCATATCATATCACACTCTCTCAACATCGCGAATTTATGATTGTTTGAAGATTTGTTTTTTTATTATCGATGGAGGAGATGATTGATGATCCTAATATTATAATTTGACGGCCGTATTTAAACTTGTTCAGATTTGCCCGATTATTGTCCTCAAAGGAATTAGGGTAACTATGTAAATAAGCATAAATTTAATGCGCCTCCCTTTTCCTACCTTATGCAAGCCATTATGCCGCTTATTAAAACCAAAGAAAATTGCAAGGTCCAAGGTCCTCATGATTTTCCTGGATAAAAAAAAAGAATGCATCTCTCTCAATTTGCCCTATATAATTATAATCTTTTGGTAATAAGAAGCCCCTTGTCAAACCGTAACTTAACATGAAAAGTTAAAATATGGATCTTTCTTCACTTTTGCATACCAAAATATCAATAATGAGAGCATATTTAGCAATTCATGGGGTCGTACACAGGGATTTTTCAACGTATCATTACTACTGCTACCACTCCAACTGCTATTTACTACATACATGACTAGTTTTTTTTCCCTAAAAAAACTCTTGAGGTTGTCTACACATATTTTACATTGTTACAATTTTGCATTGATGACGCTGATGATGATGATGGTGATGTGATGTGATGCATAGAACTTCCAGCGTCTTTTAGTGCAGATATCTAATTATATGGTTTCAGTGTTGGTACGACTCATCTATCTTTTTTTTGCAAAGCTTGCATATTATGTATCTCCTCGTCGATGATCCCTTTCCTCATTCAGAGAGTAATCCATTAAAATCACGAGCCATACTTTCAAAGATAGAATCTACTTTATGGGATGGTGAGCCACATCTTCAAGAACAATTGTGGCAGTAGTCGTGATCCGTATTACATTCAATTACTTAATTTGATCCATTGATTCCATCCATCCTCGTTACTCGCAAATAATAAATGGATGCTAACGTACGTACTACGTTACATTAGGCCTCATAACTTCTTCTGTTGAAAAATTGCTACTCTTCTACAGAGTGAAATAAACGTCTCCAAATTTCGCAATAATATATTTTTTCTGCTTGTTCCTCAGCCCGTGAAAATGTAAGGAAAAAACGTTAACAATAAATAATAGATGGATGCCAGCACTCAATTGAAATACGAACCTGAGTACGAACAAAAGTTGATATTAAGTATATGTTTGCTCTATATTTTATGGGCATGTACAGGGTTGAAGATTTCAGTGTCGTCTTTTTTAGCTCGACACAACACACACACTCACACAACATATTATAATTTTATGTTTCAACTTGGCCGTAACAACAAGACGCAAAAATGTATAAAAAATGAGTCTTTTACACAAAAGGATGTAAACTAGTTCGATTTTACTTCCTAATATTTTTTTTTGCTCTCGCTTTGAAGCTGAAGCTGACTTCTGCTTTGCTATTGCTTGCCATTGACCACACAACATACAATCGACAATGGAAATAAAAAGATCAAAAAATTGGTGACGCACTGAAGAACGGCTAGCATGTGAAATGGACAACGAGTTGACCTGCAATCCGCTTTGCTTGGATAAATTCACTCGAAAAATGAATAGGTGTAGCGTAGGACATAGTACGAGCATAAATAAATTGGATGAGAGGGTAATAAAATGGCTTTAATATTTTCATTGGAATTCAATTCCCTCAGAAAAAGGTATAGGAAGATGATAATCCTGCTGATCCATCAATGATCTCAAAATGATTATCATTTTTCTCAAGAAGAGTCAATAAAATGGACGGTATCTATAATACGAAATAGTAGATACAATGTGACAAACAATAAAAAGTGTGATAGCATCAAACAATCTATCAGTATATTATAGTTTAGCGCTTGACGTGTTCAGAAGATTGTCTACCTGTCCTAGTCCTGTCCCTACAAGAAAATCCTGTGACAAAAATATTGCATTCTATGAACCATTTGTCTTATTTCGAGCAGTGGGCAGGTTGCGCATAAAAAATAATCAAATCCTTTGGAATTCAAAATCGCAAGAAGAATAGCGAGTTCAGAAAAAAATGACACCACCAGCCCCTGTACTGCTGCTATAGCAGACACGATGTCATAGGAATATCAGGTTGCATGAAAATCTTCACAAAACATTTAGCAAAAGTTTTATTCGTTTGTATTTGCATTTATTTGACAAGTTTTCGTTAATGAATAAACAATCAATTCCCGACTTCAAGGAATTGCTGCACCAGGTATAAAAATAAAAGTGTCTCTTTCGCTTGTAAAATAAGATGAAATGATGACATTTTTTTAAGAAAAGGGAATTTTAAATTCAATAGCTATAGCCGTGTGTGTGTGCATTCATTGCTAAATGAAATGTACGAGACATCTTCTTGACTCCCGCATGCACGTTTACTGCATCCAGAAACGTGGTCTTCTTCATTGTTTTGCATCAGGAAGACCTGAGGAGGATGAAGATGATGATGAGTAAGGAGTCAAGGATGATGATGATGATAGTGATGATCATGATGAAATGACGCTTTGACGAGTTTTACTAGATCAGCTCTGAAGAAGAATTTCGCTCTGAAACGTAACCACATGAGCGCATGAGCGTAGCACCAACCAACTGTCGCACTTAACTTCTTGTTTTCCTGTATGCGTCTCTTGTTGAATGACAAAAATGGATCAACAGAACTCATGTTACGTTGTACTAACAAATCTGCACGTACTCCTTAATTTCAATCTTATGCACATATAATTAAGTGACAATGGCAGTAATAATCCATGCACTTCACAATTTCTGTGGAAATCTCAGGTCCAAGAAAATTTGGAAAATGAAAGAAGGCTGCCAACTTTTTGGATATTCATATGCAAAACCGCAATTTCAAAAGGCTTCATTTGTGACAGCGTTTTAGGCGTGACGACAGCAGCGGGCAGACGGAAATGATATGATAAGAACGTGAAGTAGTCGAAGTAGTAGTAGTGGTAGGTAGCAATTGTTACTTTGTTACCTCAAGAATAGTATCATCATCCTCATTCTCATCGCTCACGTCCAAAGGTCCGTCCATTTTTTTGAGGATGAAGATGGTGAATCAAGTTTGGTTACTCATCTGAGTGCTCTTGTTACAATTTTTTTTAAAAATTCTAAATATATTTATGCATTGTACAATTGAACTGCATGCCTCACATAAAACAAATCAATCGCTTTATTTGCAATCAAGTTGCCAGTTGCCCCATGCAAAAGCAGTCAGTAGCATCCTATGCAACAAGACGACTGACTGCATCATCATCATCATCATATCATTATTATAATGTTGGGCCCTGCATATCTATTTTATTATTATTAGTATTTGGAAACGGTGTTGATCTCTTCAAGAAAAATCGCATTGATTCACTTTACCCTTCCGCAATAATGATGACGATGATCACTATTGATAATGATTACAAAACGGCTGTAGTCTATCAGGCCAATGATGATTATGACGGCTACGGTGTTGATTATGATGATGAGAAGGGGATATAGCATGCCAAACAAGATATGACGACGATTAGGTGCTGATAATACAGAAGAAACCTTTCAATAACACATTATTTATTCTAGAGTTCTATATATAAACCCATAAATTTATTATTGGTTCATCTCTTTTCAGAAAACTTCATTTTGAAAGATTCAGTTGGTGTTGGCAATCGATTGAAAAAATATATATACATATGTAAGCGCTCGTCCTTATGCCTCTTTTCATTTTATAAAATATTTTAATATTTGATTCCATTAAGGCAAAATCGGTGTTGTCAGAAAGAGTGCTATCTCTATATTATGTTCTCTAATTTTACGAGACACAATTTTTTTCTGTTTCTGATTACCTTTATTTATTCGTTGATCAATATAAAAAGTAACAATGGAGAGGGGACATGAGCATGACAAGCGTCAGAGAGAAACAGAAATACCAATAGTATATAATTCCCCTTACGCAATCCGATAACCCATGAAATGTTTTGCTAATAGGTTATTTATTTGTAAGTCGCCTAGTAAATCAAGCATTTCTGACGAGCCAACACGACGCCGGGAACTTCAACAAATAAGAGGACCACAATCCAATACAATGCAATGACAATAATGCGGAATGATCTCGCAGTTATCTAGTTGCTCTTGTTGTGGTCTCCTTTTCTTTTGAAAATCATAAGAAAAAAAATCTGCACATATTATGTATCTATCTGCAATGCAGTTGTTGCTGCTCCTGTTTTATCTGACACTGGCTTTCTTTTACAAAAACGATTTCTTGTGCAAAAGGAATTTATGATTGCCAACCACAACGGCGACTTGGTAATAAAATTAGTTGACTCGTGACACCGATTAAGAAGATGACTTTTTAGAAAGGTTTATTTCTCGAGTGAGGGAAAAAACTTTCTCAGTGAGGCCAGAAGAGTGAGACAACTCAAAATGCAGCGTATTATTTCTGAGATTCGATCAGATAATGCATATATACATACTTATATGTATGTCGTTTCATTTTTGTTTCCTTGCGAAATGCGGTTTGCCAAAATGCAATAATCTATTTATTAAAAAGGCCAAAATATTTCAAAATATGAATGAAATAGGTCATTCCATTAATGTAGGTTGCTTTTTTTCAACAATTTGGATATTTTAGTTCTACCTATTCTGTCTACCATGTGACATAATAAATTCCGAGGCTTAAAAAATAACAAGGGATCGATCTACAGTTGGTCAACGCACAGAAAGGTCAATATTCGCTCGCAGAAATTTTAAATAAATTTAGGAACGCAATGAAATTGAAAACTATCCAATGCATAATACATATATCGCTTCTGCAGTGATTTTTAAAACAAAAATTGTTTATACACTCGCGAAATTCGTATTGGTCAAGTTGCCAATAGAAGTCATCTTGGGTTTGCTCAAGCTTTAATGAAATGATTTTGATCGGATTAAAAATAGCTTGAAGCGAAATTAACAAGTTTTTTTACATGTTGAAAATTACGAATTACAAGCATGTTTACTTATGTTAATAGGTGAAGTTAATAAATACATACATACTACATTGGATTTGCAAGTCAGCGAGAAAATTGAGATGCATACTTGAAAAAATTGGTCTTTTTCCTACTCACTCCCAAGAATAAAAAATGAAAGGACTGCGACTGCTGGTGAGTGAGGTTGGCTGGTCTGGTGAGGATTGGATTGAGATTTAATGAGAAATGCTGTCACAGATTAATGGGGAAAATGGTAAATTAAAATGTTTCATTAAAATGGTTTACGAGTTTTTTAATATTTGACTCAATCAAATAAAGCAATCAAAGAGGGAGATCTTTAATGCCTTCATCGAAATCTGAATTTTGACTGAATATTTTTTTTGAAAAATGTGGTATGCAAATTGTTTACTTTACATTTTTGTCAAAGGCTCATTGCAACAAATACCATGCAGGTACATTTGTATGTATGTACTCATTTGAGGCAAGTTTTAGTTCTGGTTATGATGATGATGGTGATGCGTCTAAACAATATTTTCATTTGTTTTTTTTAAAGTCACTCTTTTGATATGTTTGCTTTTTAAAAAATATTTGCAAACCACCTAGGAAATTAACATGTCGTATTTTTGAAGTATCAATCTTTCTACGTTTTACATAATTGGTTTACACACAGGTTTTTCTTCGCAGCTTGACTTCATGATAAAAATAAGTTGTTGTATCCATAATATAAAATAAAATTGGAAGAGTGCATTGCGTGTTGCAATCAGACAAAGAAAAAGAAGGGAACGAAAGGATGTGACAACCAATTTTCAACAATTATTTCCTGCATAAATAAAGAATCATTGAGAAAAGCAAGATTAAAATATTTGGATACCGGAGTGCCATGCCAGAGCTCCCATTTAAATTGAATGGCTGCGGCTTGAATGCTTGCATGCAATTCAATTCAGAGAAGAAAAAATGAATGAAGAAAAAAAATGCACCCCTTTAATGTCTGCCACAAGTATCCATTTAGCTTTCATTCACTTCTGTGTCTTATAGGCAGTAGGCAGTGAATTAATGGTCACTTTTCGAAAATAAATTGGTGGCGAGAGGAGAGTACTTAAAAATTGATTTTGCACGCAAGAAAATTAGGAGAGTAGGTACCTACACACCTATGAATGAGCTAATGATCTACTGTTGCAAAATGGACATTATATTTTATTTTAAGTTTCAATGTCAAAAGGCATTTTGCTCAATTACTTTTCGCCATTGCACATCCTAATCGATTTTACTCACTGGTCAAAATAACAAGAGTCTGATGGTTTTGTTCTGATATGCAAAACAAATTGTTATTAAAATATCCAAATAATATTCTAGGTACATATATTTGTCATTGGTCCAGATAATCTGAATCAAATTTGAAACGATTCTTTATTAAAATAAATAGATGGTACTAAAACGCGGCCAACAAATGTTATTTACATGCTCTACTAAGATAATTCGCCTTGACACTGAATTGTTCCAAACAAATTGGTACCTACAGTTTATATGTATGTATATATATGTTGTATCGCAAAAATTGAAGAGAAAAAAAACCTACACGAGAATTTTTAAGAGAGAAAAACAAGGTTCTTGTTTTCCATGTGAAACAAGATCAATCGGTTAGATACCTACGAGGTGCAATTAAAAAGAATGATTGATTGCAGATCAAAAATGTGGATCCACTATCCACTTGCGATGAAATCGTAATGAAGCAGGTTGAGGATCAACAGAATTCGTATAATGATTTATTGAAGCATGTATTAATCTAATATTTCCTCCTTGAACTAAGAAACAATTTAGAAACCCTGCCATCAACTGAGATTGGCCTGACTTAACCACCAATTCAAGGAAAAAGCAGAGAGACAAGATAAATAAGTCATTTCATTACAATTCCGCGACAGTTTTGTTCCGTATCTCAAGTTTCAGTTTACTTTGTATGGATGAAATTATTATGAAATTACCTACGTATTTCAAGACTCTCTGTGAACCTAGGTTGGAGAAACAAACAACAACAGTGAAAATAAAAAACTAGTTGACACGTTTGAGTGTTCTGAGATGAAGATCAATGCAAAGCTTGATTCATTGTTGATCAAAGAACTAGAATATATTGTAACATTGCTTTGCTGGGCCCTGCTGACGCAGCGTGAACGCACTTCCTTTTCCTAACCATCATGCGCCGCAGGAATTTCTGCTTACTCATTTTTGCGATTACATTAACATCCCATTACTATGGATGACTTTTTTTTGTTCGTCTGTAGCTCTGCATTCAATTTTGTTACATTTATGAAAAGAATTAAATGGGGCTATTGTGATGCATTAAAAATTTTTATCCATTGAATGCATACCAAAAGTACGAGTTTTTAGGATTTATTTTCATCTTGACTTTACATTGAATCTTCGCAAGATTCCAGGAATCTTTTTGAATTGGCAAGTCTCTTCCCCCGCTAAAAATAGGAATTAGTTTTTTTGCATTAAAATACCTGTACCTTCATCGAGTCGAAACGTTTTTTATTTGCAATACTAATAAGTAGTTTGCTAAAAGAGCCTAATTTTGACCTGAAAAGGATGATGATGCCATTTAGGACAGGTACGTGCAGTCAAAACATTAGTGTAACCAAATTAAAGGTTAGTCATTTTTAATGTTTGACAAATTAGACCTGTGAACTACGCTTTGTTACGCGTGTGATTAGTCAATTATATAATGTAATGAGTTACATCAAACCTGCTTACCCACTATTACATTCCAATCTATATCAATCAATGATTTCATTTCATTAGGTATGGCGATAATTTTAAAATAGGGAAAAAATGTCTCGACTCGACAGTCGACAAGTTACTATTATCGAAAAGCACTCTGCAAGCTACTTGATACGTGAGGTGATGATGTTGATGCGATATCTTGCATTCACCTCCCCGATAAAAATATTTAATGTGGTTCTTGGCGTTAAATAGTGACGGAAAAAATACTCAGCATACTACAACCACTACTACCCTTCCCTTGGTTTTTCATTTTCATTGCTCATTATTATTACTCCACTGAATTTGTTCAGTTGAACTAGGGCAATTCTAAAATAAGGAAGCAGAAAAGCAAGGCAGAAAATATTTTGGTTAACGCAATAATATACAAATACATAATATATAAGTATATCCTC
>JAHZNI010004233.1:0-10676 GCA_027744415.1 Seira ritae | reverse complement strand
ACGTGATGGATTGAAATTATCGACCATACGCCGAGACATTGTAATTAGTAATTAAACTTAATGCGAATGATGCACACGCTTTAAAATAGAATAGATTTAGCTTCATTGAACAAAGTTGGTATAAAGCCCCGTGAATGCACGAGATTCGTTGCGAAGCTGTAACTTGCTGTTAACCCCCGAGCGAGCGACTGAGCCTGTACCTGCACTTGCGCTACACATCAGCTACAAACAGAGCATGACTGCAGCTGGTCTTATTTTCATCGCATTGAGCGTAGTGTAAACATAAACCTTGTGAATTGCATTCTGAATCAATCCAGTTTTGTGTGGGAATCATTATTTATTGTCAGTCTGATTCTGGAAAATGGGGAAAGTAAAATCTTATTATTGTTTTGTGTGTAACCGTAATTATGGAAAAGAAAACTACCCTAACTTTCTTTCTTGTGTTACCCTTTTTCGTCTTCCTTGTGATGCGCAATTTAATAAAATTTGGCTTAATAATCTACAAATTGAGGAAAGAGATGTGAAAGCGAGAACTCGGATATGCTCTCTGCATTTTAAGAAAAATCAGTTTATCCGGACACGATTGAAACCAGACGCTATTCCGACCATCTTACATCCGGATTTAAAAAATTTCCAGCCACATGTTCCAATAACGGAGGACTTTGCCGCACTAAAGCCAAAAATAACGTATATTCCTAATTGTTATTAAATAAGATCAACAAAACAATTAATTTGAATGTTTTCGTTGATTATAGCCAAGCAGTTGCATTTATTACCACCAATGCTCCACCAAAAATCGACGCAGCGACCCAGACTTACCACGGGACTCTTTATCATCGTACAATAGGATGGTATAATGAATTTAGTTGAAGCAAAATTATTGATCTCCTCTTTCAAGCTATTGAATAATTACTTGAATTAATCTAGTCAAGCCTCCGGTGCCGTATTCACTCATGCTGCATGTAACAGGAAAATATCAAGACTAAAAATGCAAATACAGCAACTGAAGGCCAATCTTAGGAAACAAGTTGACCTTGGAAAAGTGTTCAAGTCCAACCTTCTTTTTCGCGATATCATTGAAGCTCAAGCGAAGAGGTATTTGTCCACTCATCACAAAAACTACACAGTTTTTGAAAAGGGATTATCGTTGTCACTCTACTACTCATGCGGCAAAGCAGGTTACAAGTGAGTAGATTATTTGGCATTTATTTTGAATGCAACGATTCGCTTAGTTTCCACTACCTTGACATTAAAAATAAATTGTAATGTCTTGATGGTTTAGAAATCTCCTGCACTTGGGATTTAAGCTGCCAGTACTTGGAACACTGAGAAATTGGATGTCAGAATACAAGTTCTTCCCAGAAATTAATAATCAGCTTCTTTCCTGTATTGAAACTTCGCTAGAAAATTATTGTCAAAAAGATAAAGAGTGTGTAATTATGTGGGACGAGATGTCGATAAAGCAGTATTTGGATTATAATAGATTCGATGATTGCATTGAAGGTTGCGTAGACTTTGGAGAATTAGGAAAAGGTCTGGATATGGCAACAGAAGTTCTTGTGTTTTTCGTTCAAGGCATTCATCAGCTATTTAAATTTCCAGTGTCGTTTTATTTTTCAAAAAATGCGACGCCTTCAGAGGTATTATCAGAGCTTGTACAAAAAAATATTAAAGCAGTTAGTGACATTGGTTTAATTGTTAGGATGGGAGTTTGCGATATGAGTTTCACTAATCAGGGCTTGTATCGATCATGGAATATTAGTGTCGACTCGCAATTTAAGATCATTAATGATAGAAAGGTGTACTTCATACACGACATGCCCCATTTACTGAAATTAGTTAGGAATAATTTATTGAAGCATGAGTTTATTAAAAGAGAGGGTTCAGTCAAGAAGTACATTCGGTGGTCGTACATTAAAACATTTTTTAATAACGATCAAAAAACATCTTCTCGATTTGCTCCACGTCTTACTAAAGCCCATGTTTCACCAAAGGATTATTCAAAAATGAAAGTAAAGTTAGCAGCTCAGATTTTTAGTAAGTCAGTTTATGCCGGTATGATATCGATGATTAAGATTGGCGAGTTATCAAAAAATGCCCTTCCAACTGCAGAATTTGTAAACTTTGTTGATGAATTATTTGATATTACGAATATTTCTAAATTTGAAAAAGACAAGCCAGTCAGATGCGCTAAAAATTATTTGTCAAGGAATATTGGAAGGATCGAATATTTTCTAGGGTATCTAGAAAATTTAGAGGTTAGCGGTTACACGCGAACTCCAGAATTTTTAGAAGGACTTCGACTTTCGCTGAAGGGAATACGAATGATAAGTCAAGACTTGAAAGACGAGGGAACACAGTTTGTTTACACTCGTAGGTTTCAGCAAGATCAACTTGAGCACTTCTTTTCTGCGGTGAGAATGAAGGGTGGATTTTGTCGAAATCCCACTGCTCGACAATTTCGACTTAACTTTCGTTACCTTTTCTTCACTAAAGTTATGATCGTAAGTTCGGATGGCAACTGTGAGAATAATTCAAAAGAATCATTTAATTGCCGAATATTAAAATTCAAGAAGGTTTTAGGGATTGAAAAGTTTCATGAATCAGATGAGCTTGAAACATTAGAGGAAATCAGTATTGACGAAAAGGAGGCGTTAGATTTTTATGGGGTAAAGCTTAACCGCAAACTAAAGTATGCTGATGAGCATTCAGATATGGTAGCTTATTATATTGCAGGTGCATGTGTTTATGCTTTTTTTGAAAAAAATCATTGCCTTGACTGCAGGAGCGCGTTAGTCACTGGAGAGGCAAAGACTAAATCAAAATTATTCACCGAAATTAAATCTGACAGCGAACTGGCGTCACTCATATTTGTTAATGACGACACGTTCTGGGTTTTTAGTTACATAAACAAGAATTTCGAAAGATTTGCAGTCGAGTCTCTTAACTTTAATGCAAAAAATATCATAGCTAAAATATTTGAGCTCTTTATGTTAAATGATATGGTGTACAACTGGATAAGTATGACTGATATGAAATGTTTGTTACACCGAAAATACTTAATTCGATATTTTCTTAGAGCTAAACTACATCGCCTGATTAAAGATAAAAATGATTCAGTGAAACAAACTCCGTTTTGGGGACAAACTCGTCGTGACAGGCGCAACCAGTGACGATAGAATTATGTTTCATTTCAGTGATTAAATTAAACAAACAATCTATGTAATATCAGTTTTGATTAAAATTAAATTGATTTAATTGAGTTGAACACCTTTAAAATTAATAAGCATTGTCAAAATCATAATATCTACACCTTTAACGTCGTTGAGATGCACAAATCATTGAACGACTTTGTTTGTTTACTTCTGAATAAAAATTTTGCCGCACTTTTTGGGTTTGAAAAGCAAAGGTGGGTGGTGATGTGGTGAGGTTATTGCAGTCCCAATTCACAACGAATCTCGTGCATTCACGGGGCTTTATACCAACTTTGTTCAATGATTTAGCTTTAGAATTATTGCTTTAGAATGGTTTTTGAATTATAATGGATCGACTTGAATGAGGACGAATGAAGAGTGCTATTTTGTTGTTTTGAGTGAATGAAGAGCTTCACGCTTTTACAGGCCGCGAATTGAAGAGGAATGAGGAGCAGCAAAAATTGGGACAAAAAGAGTGAATCTGAGCGAATACAGAGCATATGTGGCCATCACTGATACATATACATTACCTATGTAGGTCCATATATTGATCAATCTTATTCAAATCATTTCAATATTGTCCATTTTTTCATTTTTATCGTATTGAATAGTAGAATGGAACCCCCCATTTTCCAGGATGAACTCATCACAATGGCGATGCATTTTAAAAATTAAAATCGGAATATGTTATACATAAAGCTCAAGTAATAGTTCTGAAGGTTTTTTAAAGTCTTCGACAGAATTAGCATTTTCCATTAAATTACAAAATGAAAATTGGAGAACGCATTGAAGTTCAGTTTTTCTCTGCAGCTCCATCAAAACTTCTATTCTTTTAGAAAGATTCTATTCTTGTTCTTGAAGACTGAAGTTCATAGTTCAACTGCACCTCATACGCCTTCAACTTTACTCTGAGCTGACTTAAACCTTAATTTCTAGAAATGTTCAGTCAAATTTAAATTCGCATAGGGGGATTGCAAATTGCCAACAGATATTTCTAAATGCATATTTACATATGTAGTTTCAGTTTCATTCAATGCCTTCGCTAAACCAGTAGGTAGGTACTAAGGTACATAGGTAGTATGATTTTTATCGATATAAAAAAAAATGATGATTTTACTTTTCAAAATAATTTGATGATTAATTATAGCCATGATTCATTATATTATGATTCACATGATTATTACAGTCAATGCATATTTTGTATAAAAAATTATAAAATAATAATAAGGGGCAGAACGAGGCAGAGCACTTCCCCTTGCACATGAATTAATATGCATACATTTCAAAGGCCTTGCCTCCATTACTAATTCCGCTTAATTACAAACTTCAGCAAATCCTTAACTTTGTTTGGGTCATAGTCATGTCATGAGAAAGCAAAAGGTGTCTAAATGAGGAATTTAATTACTCGTAATTAGTTTAACAAAGCAACATTATGCATTCAATTAAAGGTAATGGCTGTGAAAGATGAGAGACAAAACTGCTCAAAACACACACACACACAAGCATAAAGCATATTTTATATAAAAAAATTATTATCTATGATATGATGACGAACGTACCCACTTTTTTCTTGTACATGAACCAATAAAACATTCTTTAAGAGCTGGTTTTACCACAATCTCAGATGTAATCCATGCACTTTATTTGTTTAAAACGCGTGTGGCATAATAACACATAATTATTATTACTATGTATATTACTTCTACTAGGACAAAACACAAAAAAAACAATTTCTTTTTATTTTGCCTTTAGGACAAAAAATATATATGTTGAAAAACTAATTAAGGGATGGACGAATTAATTCTTAAAGCTGAAAATTATATTAGCATCTTAACTTTCATTTATTTTTTAATTAAAGAAGGGGGAGTAGAAATATAACGTGGGTAAAGTACCATACACAGCAATGCAGTCATCGTCTTTACTTTATATGAAGTTTCGCAATAGTAATTAGCATTAATTTCCGATTTCTCAATTTCCGAACATTCCTAATGACTTCTTCGCAATAAAAAATACTTTTTTTAAGTGTGGCATAGTCTTCTTAATTAAAAGGGAAAAAATATCATTTCATTCATTTTGATAGAAAAAAAATTTACAATTTAGGTTTTTTCAGTAAATTGTTGCATATATTTTACATGATTATATGTACCGCTTAAAATCAGGATCAGGAGAGGAGGAGGAGGAGAGGAGACAATCAAAGAGAGAGAAAAAACACTTCTAGAGAGTTTAGTTCATTTATATGTAAAAAAATCTAGCACAGAGATAGATAATATTGCAGCAGCAAGAGAACATCAAATAAATTTGCATATCAGTGGGATCTTATCGGAATCATGATCACAAATCGCAATGAAATGCTGAAGCTTAAGCTGTCTCCCTCTCTGAATGAAGTCATGTTTCTTAAGCTTTTTTTTACTCTGACGACGATACTTTACTGATACTGATGATGATCATCATAACTCATGTTTTGCAAACGTTATAGCGATAAGCTCTCTGCGAAGTTTTTCGAACGAACGCACACAGGCACAGGAATTCACAATCCACATACATAGTTCATCATCAAGTGCAGTACATTAGTAATCATCATTAAAAAAGGGTTCTATATGGCACAAAGCCCTTAATGAATGCATTTAAAATTGTTCTGGGTGATAGATTGATGATGGTGATGTGATGCTCATCAGATCTGTGAGCAAAATCGTGACCATTAAGTTTTCTTCTACTAAAGTAACTCGCCTTGGAAAAAAATATGAATAGAAAGCAAATCATTTTACTACCAACTACCATTTACCCCTCTATTTTTGTCCATTTCCTCCCGTTAATCATAGAAAATCGGTTTTAGCAATAAAGCCTAGAAAATTACAGTGATTATTTTGTCATCGTCTTGTTGTTGTTCTCCTTGAACAGAGCTCCCAAGAAGATAATCAACTTTTCACATACTGCGACCACGATGAAGTGACAAGAGTCTCGAGTGGATTGGAGGAGACAAGCAGAGGTGCTATGTAGATATTACCTTGATAAAGGCCACTATGAAGCAAGTCTGAAGTTGATGATGAACAAATTGCAAATAATAATAATTTTTTTTGTCTACTACCAACCAACTACTGTGCATATGTAAAATACCTAGCTAATTTTCCTCCACTCCATATCTAAGTAATTCATCACACTTTGACTTATAATTGTCCAATCAGTTAAAAAAAGGCTGAAAGTGAATGAGTATTGAGTATCTAGCGCGGGACTGGGACAATGACAGAAATAAAAGGTCTCTCTCTCCTTTTAAGAAGAGATCCAATCAAAGTCACCTCTCTCGAACAAAACGTGCGCCTGCTGCTCCTGTCATGTCACTCGTCATTAAGCGAAAAAAATATAAAGGGATGTATTTTTTTAATATTACAAATTACAATATTCAGATCAATATTTTTTATGTAGAAGTAGAAGTGTTGAGCTAAAAAATGATACTTTTTTTCTGATATTTTTTTGTTCTTAATGGGTGACAGGCAGGTTGCTTCTTATTCTTCTTATCAGATTAATTTTTTTTTGTTTGGGTGCAGTCACGCTTAAGTAGGTAATCCGCTGTGGTTGTTGCAGAACTTGCAGCAATTTGTAAGAACTTGTAACTTTGTTTATGATTTTCATGTAAATTCTAGAGAACTACAACATGGATTAAGATTTGTTAAAGTTTTATCGTATAAATATATATTTTTTTAATCAGATATGCAAAAATTAGCAAGAGCTTAAAGGGATTAAATCATTAAATCCTACTTTAACAAAAGGGAATTTTGTAAGAAGAAGAAAAGACGACGAGGAAAAAAAACTTGCTTTTTGTCGTGATTTGTGGTGTCAATCATTGAGGAAGTTGTTATGTATATGCGCTGCGTTCCCTTTTTTAGCATTCGTATTGTACAGTACGTATGCACCTATGTGGCTTCTTCTCATTTCCTTGCTTCACATTTTGCAGTTAATTTTAATTACTACTTAAATATGTACATACTACGTAGCTATCTATATGCAATGGCTTCATCACCTCCAACACCTACACCTAGCTCAATATAGTACATAATTCGATTAATTAATTAATTTGTCACGATAATCATGATCAAGTCAAGTCAGAGACCTGTAACCATCAAAAAAATTATAAATTTTGATTTGAAATTTATATATAAGCAACACGTGGCGTGGCGCACAATTAGTGTGATGCAAGAGTAAAAATTTATGATTATTATGATGATGCTGGTGCTGGCGCTAGTTGGTGTGGCACCTCTTCACTCCCTCCCTCCCACCCTCCCTAAAATGCAAAAAATAGCTTTTAATGAATTATGATGATGAATATATCAATGAATGAATGACTCCAAGTTGATCAAAAGTTGTGAAAGAGGGGACAAATTGGAAACTTGTCAGCATTGGATTGGATTGGAGTTAGTTGGTCTTATTGTTGTAAAGTAATTTGTTTGCTTGCGCACATACAGTAATTCTTTTTTTTTATTTTTATGATGGCTTGTTAAGTTTGCAAAAAAAAGTTACAGGGAACAAGAAGACAAGTGCGCTTATTGCTCTTTTCCTAGTCGAAAGATAGGGGGAAAACAGAAAAACACCTTAAAAAATGATAATTACATCGGAGAACATGCACAGAAGAGGAAGCGCTTGTCACCGATACATGACTTTATGGCGAGGTTCGTCTTCTTTTTTTATCGACAAATTCCCTACCACTACTAACTGCTACTTCTACACATCATCTTCCGTTTGTTCGATGCTCATAGTTGACATATTATATGACAAGGATGACAAGGCTTTGGCAAACATTTTTATGCGATAAGACTTCTCAAAAGAACATGGAATCGCTAGTGATACGCCTAGTGACTAAAATGCAAATTGCGAAAAAAATTGAACCCATGATAATACTCATATGTACAGATAATTTGCGGAGTCATTTGCATAGTCAGGAAACTGAAGTAGATTTGAGTTTTAGAAAATGTTTTTCAATAACATTGTATTCCTATCAAATGTATAATTGTCATTCGAACATTTTTTGCATATCTGTTAAAACGTGATGATGATTTGGCATATGGGTAGGTATTAGTATTGAAGGTGTCCCATATATGCATAGTAATATATTTCATTTTTTGACTTATTTTATCTTAAGTTGTAATAAATAAATAGTCCTTTTTAATTTTTTTTATGTTGAAGCGTTTATTTATTTGCCTCCCACATTGGGAACGTGCACTTGTATGCATGTATTTATTATTATGACTCGTACGAAGACAGAGGAAAAAAACTAATTCTCTGCTCGTGGGAAAAATGTCATCGGGAGGATCCTCGTGATGATATACCTACCCAGGAGCGTTTAGCAGTTGTAACTTGTAACTCTTCTTCTCTTGTCAATGATACCTATATATCTTACTCTGCGTCTGCAGACTTTTCAAGTTTGCAAAAACAAATTGAGCCAAAATGTAAGTACAGTAGAAAATAAGATTACGTGAAAGATTTGACAATAAATCTAAATTATTCTGGACTCCCAGTGAAATAATCTCCAAGTGATTTGCAGTCATGCCGTTATCCTAAGAAAATAGCAAACGCTTAACGTTAACAGTAAACAAAACATCGAAATTCAAATTTGACATTTCTAGTCAATTCTTAAAGCTTGAAAAGCTATATAAGCATGTCTTACTCCAGTTTAACAATTTTGAATCCTTTAACGGCCTGTAACGGTTGAAACAAATTGATCGATTGCACCCAACAACATTCAAACTCAGTCAAAAAGAAAGTCGGAAGGAACATACATTTGTACATACACAGAATCCAGGACTTTGATTTATTTCGAAAGCCCCTCGTGATGACAGACAGACGGAAGGACGTACGGAACACCTAACAACACAAACACAATAAGTATCAACACTATGCTACAGAATGCTCATAGAAAAAATATAATGGATGTACTTACTACATTATGTATCTCCAAGTATCTCTCTTATGAGCCTTATGTCGCTCAAGGTGAATTATTTTATGACCTTTGTCTCTCTTCCATCTTTTCTATAAAGACGGCAGAGCTGATAACAAGGATGCTATTATGCATTCATCAGGATCGTCATCATGACAATGAGCTGAGCTGTTTATGTCCGTCCAACCGGGACAAGACAGGACACCTTGTCAATTAATCTTTTAGCGCGGCGGAGGCATTATTGCATCGCATCGCAGTAGCGGAAAACTATCTCAGGCTCAGCATTAGCAATTTACTTTACTTACTACCTACCTACCTGCCTGCCTGCCTAGTCGACATCATGATCACGTCACCCGTTTAATTATATTTTTTTATGCATGCATATGACTGACGGGAGAAAGAAGGGAGAGAGACACCTTGGCCACTCTTTGAAATAAATATATCTTGTTTTTATTGCTCTATCGCTCTAGGTCTTTTAAAATATAGATGGATGAGATGAGATGAGTCGAGCCTTGCAGTTTCCTGTGACAACTTCAGCAGCAGCTTCAGAGCAGGATATCGTGGTTTTACTCGCTTTTTAATTTATTTATGATTCTGTTATAAAAATAATAATATTGTATTATAAACTTTGAAGTAATTACAATTGTAATTTTCTTGTATTTATGATGTTACTCTGCAGGAATCCAGCGGAACTTCAAGCGTCGATCAAGCCTCAAAAACCTGTGAAGCAAAGGGCTCCGACACCGACGCACGACACGACGACGCAAAAAATATTATGAATTATTTAAATGATTATGAAAAATAGATTAGCTCCTGTTCCGCAATATGAAAACTTTACCGTTCGTTCCTTCTCTAGCTTCATGTTCATGACATCACGTTCCTCTTGATGAATGAGATGAAGTGACAATGGGATCATGAGACAACCCATTTCACTTATCTAACGACAAGCTTGTAATCATAACATTATTTATGCGGTTTCATTTACATATTCTTCCCGTTTCACCCAGAAAAGAAGGAGAATATACATTTTTTACATTTTTTTTTACAAATATGCATTCTCAGGGAGCGAGATCAAAAATGGTTTGGTTTAAAACTATATAAAAAATTGAATTAAATTAAATTAATGAAAACGACTATGGAAATTAACACAATTATTTTTTTTTCTTGCTAGTGTCCATTTTTGGGACGAAATCGACAATTACAAATTGTTATTACTTGAGTGGAGTGTTATTGGAGTTGAAAAGGAGCTGGAGCTGGAGAAGATTTTTTTTATTACACGCAATTATTATTATAATGCATCATCATCATCTTCCCACCTGAATTTGGATAGGGATTGGATTGGAATGAGTTAAGAATTGAAATGAATGAGAAAAAAGCAAACAAACATGCCATTTTGACTATATGCCCTTTTCTGAATCTGAATGATTTTTTCTCATGTAATTTTTGCTAATACATCCGCATCTTTACATTATTCATGAATGCTGATTGCAGTGTTGGAAAAAAAGTGCTTTTTTCGAAAAAAATTTGCTCTTTTGCTGTTTTGCTTTAAAGCGCTT
>JAHZNI010004232.1:0-16378 GCA_027744415.1 Seira ritae | reverse complement strand
TATTACAAGCCAAACGTACATAAAATGTGCTACTTTTGTGGTAAAAAAAATCCGGACTAGTTTTGCTCACCATAAATAAGAAATCAATTGACTACGTTGACAATAAATTAAATTCATTTTTGAATTTTGTTGCAATCACTAATTACGAACCTTTACTTTAAGCGATGGTTATGGTTGATTGCTAGGATTATTGTCGTTATTTTCTCTAATTTGCATGAGAAGATTTTCCACCTATCCGAGATAAAAATTGGCAAACAAAATAAAGAAATACCTTAATATCCATTTTATCGATCTTAAATAAAGTTCAAATTCCAAAAACATCCATACCTTGCGTTTCAGTTTTTCTTTTGCTTCCGGTGGAGCATTTTGTTGGAAGGCGGGATTTTCATACTGCTGCTGTAATTTCATTAGCTTCAGTTTCAGTTTCTCAATTTTGCTTTGAGAGGATGTTCTGAAGCTTGTGTCCAACTACAGATAATTTTTTTCATTAAATGCTGATGCCGGCGAATGGCAGATATTAATAAATAGCAAATACCGGACGAAGACTTACCAACGGAATATGTATTCTGCAGATGCTTCCAGAGACATCGACTAAAAATGAACCATAAAGGGCTTTTTCTGCGGGCGGATATCTTCCAAATTTCATTTCGGATACTGACAATTTGCAAATACAGTCTCCTAGCTTGTGCAGTCTTTGTTCCATTTTCCCATCAACTTCCACGTACACAACCGGTACCTTCTTAGCACTCCAGCCAGCTCTTCTTTTGGCTGCTCTAATTTCTCGGGTCAAGTCGATAGCATTGGCCATTCCCTTCATCAATTCCGGATCGTAAAAATGAGCCAACTGTTGAGAGGATGGATACTGTTGCTCGAGAAGCGAGCCTTTTTGCTTCGTTAAATACGACCATATTTCTTCAGTGACGAATGGAATTATTGGATGGGATATTTTCACACCGACTTCGAAAGCGTACTGCATTACTTGAATGTACTTCGTGATTTCTATGCCTGTGCGCATATCAGCTTTGATAATTTCCTACAATGATTAAGTTCAAATTCCTTTCAATTGTTATTCTGACTTCAGCGTTAGGAGAGCAATAATTATGACGCTTTTTCTTACAATATATATGTCGCACAAATCTTGATAAAAGAATTTCCTAACTGCTTCGGTAAACAAATGAAATTTTGCTTGGTTTAGGGCAGCCTCCGCAGCTTTGTTCAGCTCAAACAAACATGACAAAATCCATCTGCAGGCCAACTCCACATCTTCATTCTCGACATGTTCAGCATTGATAACGCCGTCCTCGTAATTTTTAGACACACTATGCATCTTCAGAAACCTCATGGCTTGCCATAATTTGTTGGAAAATCTTTTGCAACTGTCCAAATAAGTCAAGTCCAGGGTGATTTGCTGATCTATATTCCATTATGACGCAAATCGGATTTTATCCATGATAAAATAAAATCCACACACTTTAGCGAATTCAACTAACCAAAAATATTTTGTGAAAGTAGTGTCATTCTCAAGGCATCATTTCCGCATTTTGCAAACCCATCCGAGTGATTCCTTTGTAACGAGACTTTACGTAAATTATATTCATTTTCGTCAAGCTCTCCAGAGGCAAATGCAGCATCTGCATCTGCTATCAAGTTCTAAATAAGTCAAATCAACGACGATATTATATATAGATCTCTGAAAAACTAACTTAACTAGTATGAATAACTCATGCAATGCACCTTGAAGGATATTCCGTTGATTATATGAAGAGGATCAATCACATTTCCTCTAGATTTTGACATTTTCCTCCCAAAGTTGTCCGTTACAATACCGTGTAGTAAAACGTGGCGGAAAGGAAATCGATCCAAAAGAGCTAACGACAGTAAAGTCATCCTCCAAACCCAAAACAAGAGTATATCATGACCCGTTTCCATCAAAGTTATTTCCTTCGGAGTCTAGAAAGTAGAAAGATTAACATAACATAAATTCATGTCATGAATAGCACGTCACCGAGAAGATACAAAACCAACCTCAGATTCAGGCCACCCAGAAATCGATAGAGGTATTAATGCTGAGCTGAACCAAGTGTCTAGAACATCTGGATCTTGTATTACTTTAGACGCATCCTCAATCTTTTGACCCAGCTTCGCTTCTAATTTCGATACGGCGGACTAAAAACATTTTTCGACGAATTCAACTTAATAATTCAAATTGAAAGCATAAACAGAACTCATAATTACGTGCGTCACCGAATGTAGCCCTACCTCAAAATCTCTAGCTGCTACCCATTTTTCAGGAAAATCCGTGTGATAAAAGGCAGGAATTCTATGGCCCCATTGTATTTGCCTCGAAAGGCACCAGTCTCTAATGGATAACCCAATTATCAATTTACCCACGGATTAACAAAGTACAACGGACAGCGTTTTGACAAACTTACTGCGAGTCCATGATCTGATTAACAAGAGTTCTTCCGTGATTTTCTGGAACAATCAGGAAAGATTTATCCTCCACTGCCTGGATTATCTTATCACTAAGAAATTGGGTAAGCAGAAACCAATGTGGAACTAGTCTGGGTTCAATCACATCTCCGCTCCTGCTACAAATATTAAGAGCTCCGGAATAGGGCTTTTCATCAAGGACCGCATTCTGTGCCGTTAAAACCTCCAAAACCCTCTTTCTAGCTGTAAATCGCGGAGTTCCCTAAAATATTATGTAATAATTTTCGGTTTAATCTTGAAGCTTCACGCAAGAATTTGGCTTAAATGGTGTCTTTTCCCAACCTGTAGTTCACCACAATTTTCATTCAAAATTCCATCCCCGGAAAAGATATTAATGGAGCCCAAGTTTTGAGATGATCCGATAGCAAAATCCAGTTTATCGTGAGCTGGAGTAATTTTTACGACACCTGAACAGGAAAGTTGACGTGTGCACATTGGTTATTGTAGAAAAATTAAGATAAAGAAGCCAAATTATAATAACATTCCAGAGCGACTAACCTGTACCAAAATCTGGCTTAACTCGACTATCAGCAACAACAGGTAATACACTTCCATTTATTGGATTGATAACGCGCTTGCCAATGAACTGAACATATCGACAATCCTCGGGATTCACGGCTAAAGCGACATCACCAAACATTGTTTCTGGTCTAGACGTGGCGACAACAAGTTTCTGATCTGTAGTAATGAAATACAGTCGGTTATAAAAAAGAAAAAACCCAGACTATTTTATGAGTAATCTAATACAGTAAATTAATCTGACTAGATTTAACCTGTATCAAGGAAGCGGTATGCGATATAATACAAAACACCGAATTCAACAGGAGTGTCATAATTTGGCACACGTAGAGTCAACCTCTTGTCGAAATCGAGTTCGTCTACCTCAATATCAGCTATCGTGGTCTTCAAAGCACAGGACCAATTAACGATTCCGTCACCGCGGCGAATCAAACCACTTTCAAGAAGTTGGATAAATGCTTCTTGGACTGTAGAGGAATGTGCCTAAATAAAGAATTATAGATACGATTCTAAATAAAATGACAAGCTGTCACAAAGGAAGTCGAAATTACATAATTTGGAGATGATAGTAGGGCTTGCTTACTTCATTAAGGGTATAATAGCCTTTATCCCAATCTAGCAACGCTCCAGTTGACTCAATCTGCTCTTTAATTCGTTGTAGATTGCTGGAGGAGAAATCTACTAAACTTTCACTCAACCGACTAGGATCTTTAGTATGGCCTGATTTGCTCAGCTTTCTATTTACAACCGATTGGGTGGCAATTCCGGCATGGTCGAATCCAGGAATCCACTCGACATTAACTCCAGTCATCAATTTCCTGAAACAACGAACAAGCAATTAACAAAAATTCTGGGTAAGAAATGAACAATGGAATCTGTCAGTGTCAAGATCACAAGCCAAAATCCAATCCATTTAAACAGAACGTTATACCATCTTGCTATTGTATCCTCAACGGCCAATGTTAAAAAATGTCCCAGGTGAAGCTTTCCGGTGACATTTGGAGGTGGCAGTAACATTCGAAACACGAAGCCTTTGTCATTCTTCACTTTGTTTATGCTCTTCCATTTCTCCAGTATTCTACCTTCTACGGCACCAGGATCATATACTTTTGGAATATCTAATTCGTTTTCATCTCTGGCTCCATCAGAAGCTGACGTTGAACTGAATTTTGAAAACTGAAACTGTGAGGTATTAGTTGACTGACGACCTGACGGGGACCGGTGCCGCCGGTACAAATTAAGCAGACTGAATTTCCTCATCGCAATACAAAATTAAACAAATTGAAGGAAGAACATTTGGTCAATTTTATTTAAAGCAAGCCATAATACTGTTTTGCTTTTAGTTATTTTAATGAATTGATTTTAACTGAGCTAACTTCGTTCTTACACGTTTGGGTTTCGGCTAGATTTGCTCTCGTGAATCTCAACTTTGTTTTGATTTTCATCACTTTCATCAGCAGTCAACAAACAACAACACTTTTGCCTTCGAGGATCGCAGATGAGCTCAGCTCACGTGTGTGCGTGTGAGAGAGAAGAGAAGCAATGCATTGCATTGGCTGGCATAGGAGCTCAGCTCGCGGTCTGTGTTCTTTTCGATTCCTGACTTTCATGAGATCCGACGAAGTATGCAATGTATGCATGAATGAATGTGTGTATCTGTACATATGAGCAAGACCATTGCATTATTGCATGCGTTTTCTTCAATGATGCATGGATTATGGACAGATGGAATATGTTTTTGCTAAAATAATAATTATTTAGAAGTTGAAGGATTTGGTACATTATATTATGATTATGATGAAAACGGCGAAGAAAAGTCAAAACCGTACAATTAATATGGGTATTAAATGACGATACAACAATAAACGGCTATACATCACAATCATTGCAATTTAATTTAATAAAATTTTTACTTTTATTTTTTTCCAATAAAGAAGCGTTGGCTTTGGTTAATAAGCTCTTCTAAAGTAGCTATCGTAGACTTTTATTGTTTGAAACAAATGAAACGTATGTATATACTTAGAAAACAAAATTACTAAATAAGTACGGATTATTGTATAAATGAGTTCAAAGTAATCAGTTATGTTTACTTCTATGATTAGATTAATCCTCATTCTGAAGTCATGTTTCCAATTCTCCATTAAAGCCCGTAAGGTACTAACGCCATCGAAAATGGATCTGCTCCTGTTCCCGGAGATACACCCTCACTTGTTACGTTCAGTCGTACCCTTGTCCTCAACGCGTCGAGACATTTTCTAGATATCTGAGAATACACATTTTATTGTACTTTTATGGTAAACACTGAGATCCTGACTTGACAATCGATTTCTGAATTAAATATCAGTATTTATCATATCATGGTGAATGTTGCTACATTAAGCGAAATGCAATTTACCCCAAGTTCAGACTTAAAGCAGAGATCAACTTCCTCAAGAAACGGCAAGAGAAACAGTCCATATCGAACACTAACATCGCTCATGATTATCGATTTGTACTCAGACTCTATAACCAATTTCCTTAGATCTAAATGAACAAAAGAATCACGTAGTTCTATAAAAATGCCAACAGACCAAGTATCGTACTTTTGGAACTTTCCAAAGTACAACGAAGGAATTTACTTCCATTACATTTTAATTGTACTAGACAAGGTCCTCTTTGAACCATTCCAGGAAATCGGAGGAAAGAGGAATTCATGTCCGAGTAATCTTCTAATTCCCTGCCGTCTTCCTCTCTTAGTTTCACGCATAGTGTCAGAGGAATGCCAGTAATTAAAGGATCCACTGTTTGATATTTGAATGGTTCGATGAAGGCAATGTGGAACTCCTGCAATCCAGTCATTACCTGGTAGATTTTTTCTATTGATGACTTAGATTCAACGGTGGCATAGATCTTTAGGGTGGTCAAATTTGGAAAACAATCGAAGCAAAACCCTATGAAGGCAGGACTCTCAAGAGCAAACTTAATTTCAAGAGTGTTCACTGATGAGCACACGACTTTCTCGGAGACATTCAATTGGCTTGATTTCTGAACTTCTCTGTTCGCACAATTTAGAAATACCAGCTTCTCTAACTTTGGAAACGAGCTTAAAAATGCAAACGATTGTCCATTTCTCGTAACACTGAGTGTTTTCACGTTTGGAAACATAAAATCAAGCGCGGTATCGCCATGTACGCCATCGTAATCCATTAGACGAATGCTTTTCAAACTGCTAGATTGGCTTTTGAGAAAATACTGTAAAACAGACTGAGTCGCTTTCTTTCCATACATCTCTAGATCCAAATCTTGTAATTTTAGTTGGGACAGTCCGTTGAGGTGACTGTCCTGTAGCAGCATATAAATTTTCAACGACTTCACACTGTCTGTTAATCCACTTGTCAAAATATCTCCAAGTATTTCATGAGACTTTGTTTGACTACTTCCACAAGTATATGATTGGGGAATATTAACTTCAACTTTTTTTAGATTTACAGCGTTCTCCAAGATTTTTCTTAGAAGATTCTGTAGACCATCAATCTGCGAATCGGGATGTTGAGGCATCCAGGTACAAGATGTCGATGACAAAGACGACGCCGGCATGGGCTTTGTTTCCACATTGGTACAGTTAATGGAGAGGTTTTCCAGACTCTCAAATTCGATGAGTTTATCTTTCAGTGACGCCAAGTTCAGCGTGTACTGCTTTCCAATTGTTAATGTCAGACTTTCCACAACATTTCCATACGATAGACAAAATTGAGTGAACGCTTCGGTGTTTTGCCCAAGGAAGAAATGTTCCTTGAATTCAAAAGAATGAAACGGTGGGTTTGTTGAATTCTCCATGTCGTTGACAAATTGCTGCAATAGCTCCCCTTCATGAGGATCCTGGAAAACGAATATCCGTTCCTTATCTAAAGCTTTCATTCGCGCCGTTATTATGTCACACCAAGTTTTGCACACTGTTCGACATGTTCTCAGATCTGAGTCAGAGTAATCCCAGTTAAAATTTCGGAAAATATTTTTTGCCACCTGAAAGACAAACACATTTACATGTAATATACATGATGACATACATAAAAATATGTATTAAAACAAATTGTTCTAACATGACTGATAAGCAATGGATGTATCTTTCTCCCGTCAGCATCAATTGACCCATCAATTCTCTGGATCTTTGAATCGGTACAAGATGACTCGTGTTCATCCTTATCTTCTTTTAATACCGCACCTTCCTTCTGAAACACATCAAAGTAGGTTTATAATAAAGCCTTGAACTTACAGGTAACCCTTGTCAAATTGTATTGTATTCCAAGGACAAGTTTGTAAGGAACGAAACATTGTAGACTTTTCAAGTTTTGTTTGATACATCTTTTTCATACCGTTGAGGAAGGCCGAGACATTGCAACCTTTTATGGAGATTAGTCCTATAGTACCTATAATACAAAGTTCAAGCTTGTTCCTCAGATGCTTATCTATTCTAATAATTCTGATTGATTATTCTTGCTGACTGACAGGAAATTTTTTGTCGTTGGATACAGGAATGATCAAAGCGATTTTTATTAAAGTTTTCTCATTATGCACACTAGTATGTAAATTATTTGAATTTTTTAATTAATAAAACACTCCTGCAGCATTCAGCTGACGTAAAACAAAAGGAGTTTCTCTCTTCTGTGTAGCCTTCCAGTTCCAGTTCTTTCATGACTTTTCATGTTTTACCCAAGACTACTACAAGTCATGCATGCATTGCATTGAGTGAGAACTGAGCTGAGCAGGTATTATGTAGGAAAAATTGTTCTTGTGCATGTCTACCTACCAGTTCCGATCCTTCTGATCAATGATGATGATGATGATAGTTCATAATATCTTTCCTTCCCTCATCATCATTTCTAGTAAGACACACGGGGCAATGAGCTACAGCGACAAAAGCATCGTAATCACAATTACAAGCAATTCAACTACCTGATATTTTGTAAAGATCGTAATCTGCTGGAAAAGGGATATAAAATCATGTTGTGGTAGTGCTTTATGCGTTTTTCTAGCTTCTTCAATTTTTTGTTCGAAACGTTGTTTCATAAAACACAACGGGAGTGTTTTTGCAAAGGAAAAACTATAAAAAGTAACTTACGTCGAGCATCGAGGACAGGATTTGCTCACAATCAGGCTTAACCTGCTGCCACAATCAAGAAAATGTTATGACGTTGAGATGCCTGCCCTGCTCACCTTCGCTGGAACCTGTATAAACAAATGGGTGTGCTGAAAGATTTACATACCTGTGTCCTATTGAAATTCGAATCTGATCTGAGTAGCATACTAAAGATGAGGGAGTCTTCATTGGAATTTAAAAGGATTCATAAGAATTTAAGATTATTATAATAATGCGGGATAATAGGATATGATATAGCTTGAATTGTTCCTTTCTCAATGCAGAAGTTTTTTTCCTGCCCAGGTAAGCAAAAACTCATGCTCACTATTACTTTATCGATGTCATAAATCTGTATTAGTATTGGCAAACGATGTATTACATGGAGAGTGAAGTTTAAGCACATGAAAGTAAAAGAAATGTTCAAAGATTTACATCTCAAAAGATAATTCAACATGTTTGTAATATTAAGTAGCAGTAAGCGTGTCCAAAAATTCCGGAGAAGATAATAATGTATTATGATGTGATGCAGCAGCTTGATGAAAATTTTTGTGGCAAAGTGGTAGTAGTAGTAGCATAGAGGCAGCCGATATGTATGTATGATTTCATCACTAGAGATTTTGGAACGTGGTCTTACTGGACTGGAGAAAAAGTATCGTATTGCAAACAACACACAAGGTCAATCAAAGTAAATCGCAGTGTCGAAATTTTTTACTGGTTTTTGGAGACTGTTGCAATACTCATTATTGCAATGCTTTTGCTGTAGGAAACGAACATATAACCTGCATTGTCTTTTTCCCTAACTTTTGTTGGGCGAAAAGGAAAGTCTAGTTTACTCTGATTCAGACACTCAAGTTGGCTTGGTTTTGGTTGACGAGAAGGAATTTGAGATAGTAAAAGGCTATCGGCTATCATCACAAAACAAAATCACAACATATTTAGTGCTGAGAACTCGATACTTCACCGGTGACGACGCCTGTATTGTTGTTTTGCTAAGTTTTTGGTTTGGCATGAAGTTTCCATTTTGCAATGTCAATGCCGCTGCTGTATGAACGAGCACGATAATCTTACCTACATTTTCCTTCCTTGTCTATCTCCAAGTTTCCTGTTTTGAAACTTATTTTGATTTAGTTGGTGGGTTTGCCTAAACCTATGTATCTATTTCAAGTTTAGATTCTTAACTCCATTAACTTATTATTATAATTGATTTCTAACTTCAATCAACGTCCGTCCTTCAGAAAAACTAAGGCATTTATTTGCAATTTTGCATTCTCACGCGCTAATATAAGGTATAAAAATCTACTGAACACAATTATAATGAATCTCAATATAACGGAGTGACTGTGCTGTGGCTTAATGATCCATCTTCTCAAGACGTTTTGAATTTGATACGAAGTCAAGAATATTCTAAAACAATCATACCTATGTATATGATGTGATGTGTAAACCAACAGCCAAGCAAGAAATAATAATAATGATGATGTGAATAAATAGACTGTGACAAGTGACGATTGTGAACTCTCAAAGGTAATGTTGTGGGAATTTCATTCAGCAAGGTAATGTTGACAATGAGTTTAAGTATGCTTGCAGCCATTTTGCTGTTACGTGTAAAAGATTTCTTACCAGACCAATACATTGCAGACAGGAGACCTATTTTACATGTGAATCATTCTTGGAGAAGCTCATTGTTACTTCGATTTTGCGTTTAGGTCCAAAAGCGTGCGTCATGAAACATCATTTTTTGCGTTCATAATGTATGAATTATATTATAGTTATAGTTAGGCAAGGTTATGTAGGACGGGAACTACTCAACTACTAATATGTCTTTTTTTGTGACATGTGACATCGGCAAAAGTCGAAGCACATCATGCATTTGTGCATTTCGATGATGACATGATGAATAATAGTCTTAAGTTGACATTTACTTGTTGCACCTACCTCATCTCAACATATGTATTTGCCATTCCGAAACATAAATTTTTTAACTAGATCCTTCCTTGCAGTGTAACACATAAGGTTTACATACATGCATCATTCATGCAATTTGATTATTTTGCTCATCATGATTTATTTATAACTCCATATCATGACTTTTTGAATCTTCTTTTTGAAAAATTGTTTTTATGATGACTTATGTAAAGTAAATATTGTAAAATATTAATTACATGTCCATATATTTTGATTTACCTTCTGCCTGCACATTAACCTTTTTAACAATGGCACTGTCAAAATGTACGATGGGAATTCAATAAGTAATTTATCTCAACAATATCTTTTCATAAATAATATGCCATGACGCGATGTCCTTTCGTTTTGCGTGCATGCACGATGTTCCTTCTTACACAAAACTCTTTGCAAGTGAAAAGTAAGGCATGTATATTCACAACAATTGATCTTATTTCCATGATCTCATTATTTATTTAAATTCACGCAACCTGGGAACCCATCACGTAGGATAGGTATGTCAGTAGTCAGTATTACCTATTCGATGAATACATAAACTTTTTGTATGAACTGAACATCTCATCATCATTCACCATCACCACAACACATATAACATAACATGAAAAGCTATACGGACAAACTGACAACAATAATAAAATTCGCCGTCAGAAAAGTATGATTATGATCGTGTTTTTAATCTTGCGTTAGCAGCAGCGTCGTAACCTAATCCTTTGCTGGGATCTTCATCGAGAAATACTTTTTTCTTGAGTGCATAGGTATTTGTATTATTATTTCTTAGCAGTGGCAACAAAGGGCGATGATGATGAGCATTGTGCCCGATTGCCCATGAAATGAACATTTTGCTGATTCTTTACTTTTTACACTTCTTTTCTTTACCCATTTAAAAAAGGACGTGCATGTGGTTGTATTCATGTGGTCTTTCCTTTTTCATAGCGTTCATTTCCTAAGCTATAAGCAATCATCACATGAAAATTTTAACTGCAAGAAATAAAATTTGATTGATGGGCATGGGCAATATAAAAACGCTAATATGTGCTTTTTGAAGTGAGAAAAGGAGGAAAAGTAATCAAATAGACTTGCATATATCCTAGTTAAATCGAACTCGAAGTAACTGACGAATTGACGATAGTGACGATATTTTAGTGGCGACTGAATTGTGCCAAAGCTTCTTAAGCCTTTAGTTTCCTTAAATTGTTGCAAATGCACTAAGTAAGTGATATGTAAAGAAGAGGTGTATGTGCAATTTTACATATAATGAATCAAATTTAATTCACGAAAGTGCAAGTGAACAGACGTTTGTTTTGATAGAGGTAAAAATTCTAAATGCAATGTAACCTACTTATTTTCTAGAGTCTGTGGAACAACCTAAGATTAACGCTTCATGTCAAACTGCTTACCTGCATCCGTCACTCAGTCGCAAAATTAACTTGATTTGAAAACAGTGTTTCATTTTGTTGGCACTTGATGAGATAACTGATAATTATTCAATCATGGAATGAGCAAAAAGCCTTTCGAGTGCCAGGGAGCTATTCAGAATTGGAAATACATAATATATCAGTGAGTGAGGTGTGATCTATGTAATAATAATGCAATATTTACTTTTGAATGGTGTTTCCCCAATTTAATGACGCTAGTCAGGAAATGTGACTTACTCTACAAGGCTTGTGGTTGGAACTTTGTTACGATGAATGACTAATCAGTAGCTGATAATCATGAAGATAAGATAATTCAAGGAAATGCTTAAATTCTTGGGTGGCAGTCTCAACCCCATTATTCGGACAAATGTGTGGCTGGTTGAATTATTCCACTTGCACTACAGAGATTGAGCACATGAACAATGAGCGACGGCATCAACATGGACAAAGAGGAGAATAATGAAAAAGTGAATGATGGTGGTGACGAAAATGATTCTGATGACCTCACCGTCAAGAGTCCAGTGGATTCAGAATCATCGCCTAAATTGGATCAAAAAGATAACCCAAACCAGATAACAGCATCATCATTAGTCATATCGTCTCCCGAAAATAAACAAAATGTGGACTCCGGCAATGCTTCAGAGGATACTAGTGTTGGTACTAATAAAGGCGGAGATACAAATGTTGGGATCAATAATAGCCTTGAGGTTCCGGGTAATGGTCCTAAACGTGTTCGGTTTAGTGTTTGTGAATACATTACGGAGACACTGGTCCAAGAAAACGGGGTTAATGGTTCGCATGAAAATCCTTCATTTCAAAACGTAAAAATATTATAAATTAATTATAATTATTACAAATTAATAGTTAGAAAATTTAGCTTTAAACTATCCAATTCAAATAAATTTCGCAATTGTGACAGGACGAAGACGGCATGGGTAACGGCAACTCTAAAGATTCCGATTTGGAGAGTGGTGGAAACAAGGTCAGATACATTGGGGGAAAGTTGAGAAGAGACAGTGTTCATCCACTTGTTCCATTTCATGCACAACTAATAGGGAAAACAAATCCATGGGATGTTAGCTCTCCAATGAATGATGACGATGAGAAAGATAAAGGAACACCATGGTCTGATCTTAGCCTGAAACAAAAGATTCAGCGAGTACTGATAGGGATAAGCAAATTCTTAGGACTTCTTGGGCTACTCTACTTCTTTGTGTGCTCTCTGGATGTGCTTGCACTTGGGTTTCGCCTTGTCGGAGGCAGAACTGCTGGAGAAATATTCAGACGAAGCAGCATTCTGCAAAATCCTGTAGTGGGACTTATGATTGGAATTCTTACAACTGTCCTAGTTCAAAGCTCATCAACGTCTACATCTATCATAGTTGGAATGGTTGCTGCTGGATGTGAGTCAGTAATTTGAGAAGGGAATTCATGCATGTAAGGAATTCGAGAAAGGAATGTGGTGGAATTCATGATTTTTTATATATAATTTGATAGTTATGGACGTGAAACTTGCAATTCCTCCGATAATGGGAGCTAATATTGGCACATCTATTACAAATACGATAGTTTCCTTTACACAAGTCAATGACAAAAACCAATTTCGCCGAGCTTTCGCTGGAGCAACGGTACTTGACATGTTCAACTGGATCACTGTCATTGTTCTCTTACCTGTTGAAGTACTATGCGGTATGACATTCTGCGAAGGAACATAAAAATGAATACGAATACAAAAAGCAATATTGCATATCACATGGAGCATGATGAACCTTCTTTTTGCAGGATATTTATATAAAGTTTCAAAAGCCAGTGTTGATTTAATCATCCCTGACTCTCAGTCCGGAGGGGAAATACAAGTCCTCTCTGTCATTACGAAACCTTTCGTAGATCTCATTGTTCAGCTGAACGATACCGTTTTAGAGTGTTGGGCAACGCCCAATTGTACGGATGCCGATGAAGCGTCCTTAATTAGAGATTATTGTAGCACATCAAACACGGAAATTATCGTTCAAGAAAGGGTGGTGGACGTTAATGGAAATGAGCTATTTAACATGAGAGATGTGGCCAAACAGGAAGATCTGAAGAGATGTAAGCATACAAATAACATGGAACAAATAATTAACCGAACACAATATAATAAGACAAAAATGAAATGTGATATAACTTTTAAATGAAACAGGCGATTTCCTATTTGCTGGATCTTCGTTGAGTAACGCAGTAGTAGGGGCTATTGTGCTCGTGTCTTCCCTAATTGTACTTTGCTTTTGTCTCGTTATGATAGTGAAACTATTGAATTCAGTTCTAAAAGGTGAGGATGTTTGTAAATATATTATTTTTTTCGCAAAATTTTAAATGCATGTCATGAGTAAAACTTAATTTAAAGCCCATTAGCATGGTCATGTCGGTCCTCTGTTTATTGGGTTTATTGTTATGTTTATTAATATTTTGTTATTTATGTAATGTAATATAATACATATCTTCATTCTTTGTTGAAAATCTTGTATCTCAATAAAATGAACATGTTTATTTATTGCAGGTCACGTATCAAAAATTATAAAGCATACCTTAAACGCAAACATTCCGTATGTGCCTTGGATCAGCGGATGGGAAACAGCTCTATCCCTCTCTTCAGGTAAGATAAATGACGCTGATGTATGAAACGATGTGCATTGATGTGACGTGAGTGTGAATATTATTTTTTTTTCTGTTTAGATTGCCCTATGCCACTTTTTCTTCAACATTACCGGAGTTCTTCTTTTTTATCCAATCCCATATCTTCGATTTCCCATTGGAATGGCTAAGGCGTTGGGAAATATTACGGCAAAATATAGATGGTTTTCGATATTTTACTTGGTCTTCATGTTTGCTGCGCTTCCAGTGGTTTTTATAGCCGTTTCCCTAGCTGGACCCATCTACGTTTTTGTTTTAGTGTCGGTAATAGCCGTAACAGTTTTCCTCATCGCGGTGATCACATTTTTCCAACGAAAGTCTCCACAAACCTTACCAGAATTCCTACACGATTGGACATTCTTGCCCACTCCATTCAGAAGTCTGAAACCCTATGATAATATTATTTCCAAAATTCCCTGTTGTCCGGCAAGAAATGACAATGAAGATTATGACGACAGCTCTGATGATGACGATGGAGGATTCTCTAGAAAATCAAGTGTATATACCAATAATGACTTTATCTACTTAACTGGAAATAAAATTCCTCCCCCGCCATGTGTGTTTACTATCAAAAATGGCGAAAGAATAGCAGTATCGCCCACAATAATGAGAATCGTGCCCACGAGAGTGATACGGAATATAAGTAATGGGAACGGTAATGATTACCATCCAGTGAACGGGAAAGGATCAGGCGATAGTCCAAAACCAAATAGCAATGGTTCGCCCGTTCAAAATAATAAAGAGCTTTCACCTAAATCAGCAGAAGGAAATGGCACAGTTCAGCCAAGTCAAAATGGAGGAGGAACTGTGACTTCAAATCTTAGCAATAGTAATAGTAACAATATGCCCGTGCACAACACGGTACCTCCACCTACGCCAATAGGTGATGATGAATCTCCAGAAAAAATTATGTCAGACAATAGTAATAGCACTCATTCAAACAATGAGCCAAGCGAAACTGAAAATAATTGCTTGAGTAATAGTAATAACACAATAAGAAGTCCGAATCCATCTACGAATCTATCCTACAGTGAATCTTCCGAATCATTTAGTGTCTAAAAAATTTAAAGCTTTTCAGCAAATTCAACAAAATCTGTGTATCTCATGGAAAAGGAGTTAAATGACTATATATGCTGAGTGCTGCGTGTGAATAGAGAATATTTTCATGTTTTTTTGTTGCAATATTCAAGCTAATCATGAACGACAAATCTAAGGTTAAATAATTTAGTAAAATACAAATTAATATAAATGAAGAAAATAAAACTATATATACTATGCGTATAAATAAAACTGCAGGAAAACACGAATAATTTGACTATTTTTTGTGCATCATAAGTAATTAATTTCGCAAAATATGTATGTAATTGGACCTAATGGGGTAATGAGAGAGAGACAATCAGAGAATTTGTCACGAATGCCGAATGCTTCAATCTCATAAAAATGGCCTTGGACGATGGACAAAGACATCAGTATTCTGTTCAACGTCAAACACTCCTTTCATCTTTTCCTTTCGCATCCATTCCCACCCCTCGGCTTAAATTTAAATCACGGCATGATCTAATCCTTATCCAGTAAGCCTTTACTGTGGAAGCATCTAGACATGACTGATTCATAAAGAGTGAGATGCAGAGATTTAAATTCCTACTAAAATCCATGCTCATCCCATCCTCATGCTCAACACTGTACAAACTTCAAACACATCTCCGAAGCCATAACGAACACGGATCATCCGTGATTATGGTTCTACCATTACATTACTTTTTTTTTTGCAACATTGCAACAATATGTTTTCCAACATATAATCCAACTAATGACATGAATCCATGAATGACTAAGGTAGATAATGTTTGTACAATGCATGCAACATGAATGGAATGTACCTATGCATCATAAAACTGCTTTTTAAATCCTTTTCATGGATTTAAAAACCTCGGAGAGAAGAAAGAACGGAATCCAGAAATGGAAGACATGATTGCATTTATATTATAGTAGCAAGAACATGCTTCGTACAAGAAGGGAGCAATGGATTGTGAATGGACAGGACGACATAATAATATAGATTGTATGCACTGATCAGCAAAAGCCTTGGGCCAATAATAAAGAGCGAGCGAGAAGAGGCGAATGGACTGACTGTATGGTTTGCTTGCATGACAAGCAAAGCAAAGCAAAACAAACGTTCCCATTTGTCGAAAAGCAGTCGAGT